>QEPC01004593.1:3513785-3574951 GCA_003113815.1 Sphenodon punctatus | reverse complement strand
GGCCGTGGCAACCGGCCAGACGTTACTTTTTTTTGGTCCCCGCTGGGGATCTTTTTGACCACGCTTCCCGGGACATTCCCCCGGCTAGCCCGGGAAGCGTGGTTCAAATTGACCCCATGCGGGTATTGAGCGTGGCGAACATCTGGCGGCTGCCAAAAAGACGTTCGAGCCACAGTGACCACAGGTGGGTATTCACCGTGGTTCACTGTGATCTCGTAACGTCTGAAAATACCCTTACTATGCCCTCATGCTGCGTGCAACCTCCTCTAATAGTTGCAAGCGTAATCTCAGGGCTTGATCCAAGTGCACAATTTATCTTCTCTCATTCTAGGATACACAGAGCTAATGTTTCTTCTAAGACTTTTTTTGTTGTTAGACCATATTTTGTCTCAGACAAACTTTTCACAAATGATGATGGATCTCCTTGACCAGTTGCCTAAAGTCTTGCAAGTTGTCTTGTTTCCTATTCCCCTCTGTGAAATCAAAAGGATATTAGGCAATACATAAAACTGGAGAAATAGCCTCTTTTTTCTTCCTGATATCCTTGAGTAAACTGCCATATTGCTTCTTAGTTGGGCTATGAAGCATATATTGCCAGATAGATTTTTTCATTTTAAAAAGTGCAGATTTACAAAATGCTGATGATTATAATGCAAAAACTCAAATACAGTCTCCAATTAGATTAATTTATTTACAGCCTAGGCCAAACAACTAGTCTCCAATTAAGATTTTCACTTTTTTAACAAAACAAAACACCATAACATATGCTTGGAATCAAAACCTCCAACAGAAGTACAAAGTAAAGGAAGAAAAATAGTAATTATTGCCATCAAACCACCCAGTAGAGAATTTTTATTTATGCTAATCTGTATTGGACAAGTGATGGAATAAGGCTTACCCTTGGCAACTTGGCTTGCATATTTTATATAAAGGGTTTTGAATGTTCTGGATGGGAGGAGGTTAGCTGAACATGACAGAGGACAATGGGGGCTGCATCCATCAGTTCTTCCCCCTCCCCAGCCGCCCCCTTCCTTACCTGGGTTTTAAAGAAACAACCATGGAGGGGAGAGAAAAAAGAGCCATGAAGTGGGGTGGGGATACTTTAAAATTGCAATCCTCACCTTGTAAAGTCAATGAGAGTCGAACCCTTGTCTTCGATGAGGAGAGGATTGCACCCCATGTCAGTAATATGGTTGCTCTGTAGAATGTGCAACCTCCATTGTAATGAATAGCATATGTTGTATGGTACAAACTGTCTGACAGTAACGGACTATACATCTGTTTGAACTTGACTTAGCAAGTAAGAATGCATACATGGGCGAAGAGGTGAAGAGAGAGGATTGTCTGCACTTGTTTCAGTGAATGCTTTGTAGATAGATAGATATTTATTTACGACCCATATAGGTCAAATTTCACATAAAAATATACTACAGTCTCATAACACATGAGAAACATGTCAATAAAAAATACATCTTTCTTGAATAGTACAACTTAACAAGTACTTACATCTTCAATCAAAATAAAAATGTGAAGGTAAGCAGTTACTCAGCAGTTGCCAAGCAAATTCCCTTACACGTACAACTTGAGTTACTCCATGCATCAGCTTTAATCTATAAATATAATGGATATCCTCAATATACATCCTTATAGGAAAATTCCCTTATAGGAATTTATAGGCTCCCTTATAGGAAAATTCCTACATCATAATAAAGGCGTATCCCATTCGCTCCTTGTCGCCAGGAACAATACTATTCTCTCCACTCTCGAACAAACATAATATACAGCATACTGTATCAAAAAGTGGATTATCTCCTAATTACCTAAGAGGTCTCCAGGATTTAGAGAATTCTAGGTGATTCTCTTTGACCTGGGTTTTCCTTTTTGTCTGAGCTGCACACAGAAACTTCGCAAGATAAAATACAGACTTTGCAATCAGCTCCGAAAGGAGCTGAGCTGTCCTCTCATATGAAGAAGACGATTCTTCATATGAGACATGGTGGCTCTAGAGGTAAGACGCCTTGCTCAGGAAGCCCAAGGCCCCGGGTTTGAGTCCCCTGTGCTGCCACCGGCGTCGAATAGGTGAGAAAAAGGCTGTACTGTTAGAATACTTTGTATCTATTAACTTGGAGGAATAATGAAGCTCTGTAATGAGCTTGATACTTGAATAGAATCCACTACTCATTATCCCCCTCTGCCTAAATATGAGACCGCTTTCGCTGCATCTTGTTTGTTCGTGTCCTAATTAGGCTTGCATCGATGAGACTATTTAGTGCTAGTTCTTAGTTGCTTCAAATACCTCTTGGTATTTCAGCAACTTATCTAATGGTAGGAGGAGAGAGGCCTACTAGATTTTTCTATACTGATATCCCATCTCAACTTGCATCAGAAGCCAGCACCTACTATATTCTTTTATTTAAGAGCTAGCATTTAAACAATGAGATCTGGATGGTGAAACATATGCTCTTCAGAAATTTGGCTGGAATTAAAATTGTCTGAAGCCTGTGAAGGTGGAAATAAAGTACCGGTGTGGCTCAGTTTCTGCAAAGGGGAATATAAAAATAAATGTCAACAATGATCCGGGTGCATGCATAACAAACCTTTGTGCAGCAAGGGATTAATTGCAAAGGGCACAGAGGTCGTGATGCAGCAGATTAGACTAACTTGGTGCATTCTTGAAGTAATATGGTTGCACTTTGGGATTTTGTTCTTTTTAATTAATATTTAAGAGCCTGTTGGACACAGAATATGGCAATGGAGAAAAAGTTGGCAGGGGAAAAGAGAAACCTTTGAAATAGTGACTTTTAAGAATGGCTGTGGAGTAAAGAAGAAGAAATGAAACAAAAAGGGGAAATTTGCTCCATGTGTAGGGGCAGTGTGAGAAATAACAGAAGTAAGAAGAACTGAGGAATGGTAGTGGAAGAGAGGAACAGTATGTTGAGAGAAGGGCTGGGCAAGAGTAGGAGGCCCTATGTGCTTAGCATGTCAGGAAAAGGAATATGGCTTCTACTGTAGCATTTTGAATGGGCTGGAGAGAAGCAGCTTCCACTCTCTGTATGGATGAGGGATGAGGCAGAGAGTCTGGTTTTAGCAGCAGGAAACAATAAATAGGGTGGATTTTGAAGATGAACATATGCTTTTTATTCCAAATTGTCTGCATTGATCATGGAGGTATTATTATTATTAGCCAGCATTTATATAGCACCAGCAATGTACCAGGTGCTTTACAAACTAATGGAATAGGCACGGTCCCTGTCCTAGGGCTTACAATCTGAGAGACCAGGGGGTGGGGGAGACGAAGGAAGGGGAACAGAGGGAGAGACAAGGAGTGTAACATCTTAAACAGGTTTAACTACGGTAGGGCATGTCCTAATTATTGATGGTGCACTGCTTATGTAGCTAGGGTACCAAATGTGTAATATGCCTAACGGGAAACGGGCAAGGAGATGCAAGAAGAAACAAATATTTGCTTAGCTCTTTCATTCTGCATAGTATTTGATCTATAGGATATTTATTTAGTTCTGATGCATGTCTAAAAACCAAATTAGGAGTCATGTAACTCCTCAGCCAAGTATTAATTTCAAATTAAGCTGTGAACTTGATTGAGTCTATTAAATTGTTTGCTTTCTCTGTACTCCATGTCCATTTTTGTTACACAGTAGTGGATCCTTTCAGTGTGAGAAGTGCAGGGCATTAATTAGCCAGAAAGCATAATTATCAAAAGCTCTATGTCCAAAACGATAGATGCTTGAAATTATTTCAAAACGTATAGAATGAAAGATATCATTTGAAACTTCAGTGTTAGTCTAAAGATAAGCTTGGAAGTGAAAACAACTCAGCTTCTTTTTGCTGCTCTTGGAAAGCTAGCTTTTTCAGAAAGTTTTACAGAAAGCTAGTAGGTGTCAGGTGGGGGGGAGGGATACCCGCCTTCATGGGATGGGAAGGGAAAAAACCCGGGAAGGGGAGCAACTGGGGAATTGGTGGCGTGGGGCACGAACCCTTCACAGCGCTGCTGGCAAGTCCCCCGGGAGGGGGGGGGGGAGGAGTAGGATGCCCGTCAAAATAGTATTTGGGCCCACAAGGCCCAAGGGATTAGGCCCTTATCATCATAGGGCGCCGAGCAGATACACTGGGATGCCCTGCCCCACCGTTCAACCACCCGAACTACACAAGTCACACCGCAAGAGGAGGAAAGGTTAGTGCCCACAGTGAGGTTTGGCGGGAGAAAGGGGAACCGGGGCCACAGAGCAGGGGCAAGGGTCACTCATGCTGTGGAGGGGGGAAAGGGCAGAACCCCGGAGGAGATGGGGCTTGCGCTTCCTCAATCACTCTGCTCTCTCTTTTTCACGTGCGCTTACAGGGAAATAAGGGGGGAACAATCACTCACCGCACCAAGCAGGCCAGCAGCACTCCACACGTCACTCGCAAAGGGATGAAGGCTGGAAGGTTTTCACAAGGGGAGAAGGAATAAGGCAGGGGTATCACTTGAACACTCAATCCAGGGGGCCAGTCTCTCTGATCACCGGTGCTGTCTGCTTCACAGCGCCGGCCTTTGTACTGTATGCCACGCCCCCCTGACGTGCTTGGAGGCACTGGGAACGGTGCAGCGATAGAGGCCCAACCCCTGTGTTGCGCGGTGTCGGGGAAACACTTCCTGGTCCGGGTGAGTGTTGCACGGTCAAGGGGGATTCCCCGGCCTCCTAGATAGCTGGCCCGCTGTCTGCAGCGCTGCTGGGACTGGGGAAAGAGTCTGGGCTTCTGGCCCTGAGGTGCACTGTAATTGCTTGTTTCCCAGGTCGTGGCCAGGCCAGGGGACCTGCCCTTCTGACAGTAGGCACAACATGATGCTCTTTGACCAAAAAAAAATTGTTTCTAGGCATGAATTAACCTTAACTAAGAAAATTCAACACCTAGTGGTGTACCACGTAAAGTTATTGTTTCAAAAAGAACTACAGCAGCTTCTGGTATTCCTACATCTCCTAAGAATTTTCACAAATTTTATTTACCTAAAAGTTATTCACTTCAGTTCTGGGTAATGCAAGGCATGTGATGAATACCCTGGTATCATGAAATACTATTGAGATTAAACAGATTTCCTGCATTGCTTAAGCAGAGTATGTTTGTGCATCATCAAGGAACACTTTTCATTGAGGAGTTACTGACGTTGTGTAGAAACAGCCTAAAAAGGAAATATTGGTAATGGATGTGGCACTTGACAAAGCTGACAAGAAATTTGCCAAAAGGACAGGATATTTGATATCACAAGTGTCTACTAATCAAAAGTTACTCATTCTCTTAGCCTGGAGCAGAGAAAAACACTAATGTCAAGATTAGCTGGAAGTTTAAACTTGAAATTTAATGTTTTGATAATGAATTACATAGCATCAAGTTTCATTTGGCACTAGTGGTGAATATTTTTACAGCTTACCAGAATGGTTAACTAGTAAATATACGCAGTCTCCAGCTACATCCTTTTAGCTGACAGTTCTTCAAATATCTAACTGATATGGACACCCAAGTTACTGATCAGTGTTTGGACAATGACTAGAGATTTGGCCAGTCTTTGGCTCGAGTTCCATGAAATATGCAAGCACGGAGATCAAATACATGGCTTCACTGAAACAAGCAAACGCATGGCAATATCTTTTGCAGGGATGGGGAACCTCGGACCCTTAGACCAAACGTGGCCCACAGCTAGTCTTTCATCCACTCCTTTTCAGTTCCTGAATCTGGCTCCTGGATCATCAGTTCGGTGACCACCAGATGTTCACCCACTTCTGCCCCTGGGTGGGTGGTTGTTACCGGCCACATCATCCAGGGAAGGTCAGTGATGTGGTGCAGACTAAAGATCGCCCATCCAGGCTAATCTGGGCTAATGTGCACCCTTCTGTCAGGCCCTGCCCAGTCCTGCTGCGAGGCAACGACACCTGCCAAATTGCTGACTGAGGAGGGAGAAACAGAGGAGTGCATTCACTCCAACCTCCCAAACAGATGATGTGGGGTGGGGGAGGTCCAGAGGAGCATGCTTCTCCAGGCCCCCCAATCAGCTATTTGGTGTGCTCACCCAGTGCAGGTGAGCTTGCTTCTCTGAGACCCCCAATTCTGCTGTGGATGGTGTGGACAGCTCCTTGGCTGACCTGTGGTGTGGAGGCACTTGTGACAGCAGCTGCCCCCCCGCCCCCAATTCCCTGGAGGGGCTGCTCATTTGAACTGCCCTCCCTGCCGGCCCACAGTGTTAGAGCTGCAGTGACCCTCCCCAGGGTCTCCCCCATCTTATTTGTTTTCACTCTGTGTCGAATGAAGGCACTGTTTTGGAAGCCTTGGCACAGACGTAGGCTGTGCAAATTCAAGATGAAGTGTTAACAATCCACTGGAAACTCTGTCTGTCTGAAGATCTCTACTCTTTCAATCCATATCAGTCTTCATTCATCACAGCTGGGAAGTTCCAAAAATGTTGCTGTGAATTAGCTTTGCTATTCAATTCGTAGACAAGAAGGAAATAAGTTGGTAGAAACATTCATCAAGTGTTTGATTTGTAACTTTCTATTATGTGTTAGAATTAATCTGAACTTCCCACCCCTACTATTTACTCTAACAGTTTGGTTATTCTGTAACAGTTCGGTTTAGAATCTAAAATAAAAACCAGAACAGTCTGTCAGTCCTTTTGCACATGCACAATGGCTTTTCTATTTATTTTATTTTTAAAAAAATAATTGATTTAAATAAGGATCTATACTACAGATCTGTATTTAAATCCAGAAATTAAAGATCAGGACTTGTAATTGATCCAAATCCATAACTTCCTCTGGCATCTCTCCTAGCTACACCTACTAGCTATACCACTATCCCTACTTATTACAAGTCCTGACAGATGCACTTCTGCACTTTTTCAGACATCTCTACTTACTGTTTACCCCTAGTAAGTAGAGATGTCTGAAAAAGTGCAGAAGTCAAGTGCGTTTGTCAGGATGTCTTTTAAAAAAAAAAAAAAAAAAAGGGAATAGCCTGAATCCTTAGGCACCATGTAAGGCACTACTGACTATATAGGTGTAACATGTAATAAGTAGGTGTAGCTAGGAGAGTGGAGAGAGCCAAAGTAAAGGAGGTTTTGCTAGTGATTTGCTTGACACTTTTAAAAAGAACTGTAACCTGCATCACAGCTGACGGGCATTTGGATGTAATTCATGTGCACTCAGATAAATGAGTGCCATTTAGTGGCTCCCAGAAATTTTACTTAATCTGTTGCTTGTTGGGGTAGTAAAATTAATGGATTGGAATGAACGATTATAAAGTACACCAGCTTCCAGACAGTCTAATTTGCTTGAAACACCAATTTTAGCATCCTGATATTGATTTAAATTTTGAAATGTCATCATGTCTCTGTAGGTATGTCCTCAGCCAATGAGGTTTATTTCTGCAGTTTTCTTTTAGCTTGATGAAATATGTGTTTCAGGGAGAAATTGCTGGTAATTGATCAAAGAAATACTGTCTTTGCCATTGTTCCTGCTGGCTGTCTTTTCTAGACCACTCTTCAAACTCATAGTATTTTTATGTCTTGATGCATTCAAATTCACTCTCTATTGATGAAGTTAGGAAAAGTGGAGTTTTTTTGTTTTAAAAAAAACGAGAGAACTAACCCTCAAATACTTCTGCATTGTTAAAAAGTAGGATATTCTTTGCATGCAAAAACCCAGACAAAATACCTTCCACTTTTTTTCCCTGTCACCCGCAGAATGCATGTTTAAATGTGCGTTTTGCTCTAAAAATTCTTCTGTGAACTCTTGTCACCTCAGCTTGACTTGTTCTACGTAGACAGTAAGATTTCTAAATTAAAACAAACAAACCCCAATATCTCTGCTTGAGAAGTAGGTGCTGACTAGGTGGAATAACTGCAGGAAGTTGTGAATTATATGTGGAATTCCACTAGCCCAGTTCCTGGAGAGACACAATAGACAGTATCTTGTATAATAATTGCTCTTGTGGATTTGCTCTATTAAGCTCATAATTCTCAGGAAGCCAGCTGTCTTCAGTGTTTAGAAAAGAAAGCCCTTTCCCTTACCCTGCTCTGCAAACTCCAGATATTGAGCAACAAAACTGAACCACTTAGTGCAAAACCCTGGTTTTTTTTTTAAAAGTGTTGGAACTTCTTAAACAAAAACAAACTTTTGGGGAGGGGCATAGCTTGCAGTGAGCTAGGGATAGGTTTTGCATATCAGACAGGCAATAGCAACAGTAGAATTTAGACCTTGAAACAAAAAATGAGTGTGCCTGCCTCCACTTTAAGTTCTTTTGTCTGCTCAGTGCTGTATTATGGATTGTCCCGTTTTTTAGGAATGGTTCTAAACTACATACACAAAAATAGATACTCTGAAAATTTTATTTTGAAAGAGAAATTTTAATGTGGAAAAGTTTATCCTACCTTTAGGAACAGTGTCTCTGAGGGGGAATATTTATTGCTGTCTATGTGCCATGGAAGAGAATTTGGGGGCCACCAGAGGCCTCTAAAGGCAGCAACTTAATAGTGAAGAAGCCAGAGAACTCTGTGTGAGCTCATTCTCTGCCCTCCTTTCCCATTCCTGAGTCAGCACATTAGAAAGGCAGTGCAGGAGGGTGTGGTGGTTGGCCACCCTCTGGTTCAAAGTCTTAGCCACTGGAGGGAGTGAAGACAACGTATACTCCAAGAGTTTTAAATCACTTGCCGCTGTTGGGTTGAAAAATGAGAAATTCTGTAATGCAAAGATAAGATTGCATTGATCAGTTAGGAGAATATAAGCTTAATAGCTATGCTTTTTTATTTTTGTTTTTGTAGGTTAATTCAGTCAGAACAGGAATGGGGAAAAAGTGCATTGTTCCAGTGTCTTGTCCCATGTCAGCTGCATTAACTCCTGGAGTTTCACCATCCATGCCAGTGCCTATGCCAGGTAGTACTCTTTCTGGCACAGTAACCCCTTATGTGATGCCTCTTTGTCAATATGGAGGAGTTTTCCCTACACCAGTGTATGGAGTACAGTGGTCGGGCGCAGCAGCACAACCTGGGATGGTAGGAGCTCAGAGCATTGCACAGTTCCCAGCTCTTGATACAACTGGCTTGCAGATGTTTCCAGTGTCACTGCAGCAACCTGCTGTCAACCCACCTGGCCCTAACATGCGAATCGCATAGCTTTGGTTGCCTTTCGATAGATGATGATTTCCAAATTGTAATGCAGAGTGTTTGAGCCTAGAAATGCCGTATATGTTTGAAGAGGTGTATGGTACAACTGCTGGCTACCAGGTCAGACCTAACAGTGCACACAGCCATACACTGCATCAAGCAATCACTGTGAAATGTTTTCACACCGATAGTTTGTTTGTTACGGCAATATTTGCATATATTTCATTGCTAAAGACACTTTATGTTGTGTTTCTGGTGTTTAGCACTTGCAATCCTTAAAGTTACTGTACTTGAATTGATGGTTAGAAAATTGTATTCATTCTGCAGGAGTATAGTGCCTTGAATTTAAGCTTTTCAGTCCCAGCTGGAAAGAGATGTAAAAATATTTGAAAGGTGTATTTTATTTACAAACTGCCTATGAGTTTAAATGTTTTGGTTTTTTTATTTACAAAAAACAAAAAAACGGAAGGTTTACAAATGAAGATCTTGACAGGTGTTCCATTTTCTACTGTAAATGCTTTTATTTTAATTGATGGCTAGAATTTTTAAAATTTAAGGATTTCTTTAAAAAAAGTTTGCCAGAGGAAGGAGATTTGTTGGAGTGGAGCAATGATCTAATGTGAAACTTCTTAAAAATGATTTTAAAATAAAAGCATTTACAGGAGCCCTGAAAGCAACTTGTATATAAGTACAGGTAATAGCTTTGGGCAGTGCAATTCATTCGATTACACAGTCTTTTTAGTAAAGGTGTTGCTGATGACACATCTTTTTATTTATTTTTGTATTTTTATTTTTTGCAACAGTAAGCTGCCAGGTAAATGCCACTTTCCTTTCAGTTCAGCAACAAATTCTCCTCCCACTCTGAATGGATATCTGTAATTTGGTTAAATTACAAATCCATGCATGTTTCATATGTGAAAAACCTAATCAGAATCTTGATTATAGGAGAACTAATCTCCAGATTACTCTAAGAACTATGTAAGTATAGAACTTGCATGTACTCTGCCTTCAATTCTTTCAGCAGTATTGGCTAGAGCAGAATCTGTCACAGAAGTGCTAACAGTATTTCTCACTCTCATGGAATTAAATGTGAAGCTTTTTTTCCCCTCTTATGACCAATGAATCTTTCAGTTTGGTGTTTGACCACTTTTGAGTTTTTACTTTTATATTTTGATTAAGTTTGCACTGTAGTAGTAGGTAGCATGGACACCTCTCTCCTGTTTTTGAAAGTTGCTTTTTGTCCTTTTCACTGTGTATAGAATCTGCATCTTCACCTCTCATTCTGAAGGCACAAGGTAACCTCTAAAAGTGATTTGGTACATTTTTTTATTTGAATAGAAAGCATGAAGGGAAACGGTTATTGGCACAGGTATATAAAAAAATTAAATTACTTTCAGACATGGAAAGGCACATTGCTCTGTATCTCTTTACTCCAATGACGTTTTCTACTACCTGCTGAAGGGCGGAGCTGTCTTGTTCTGCCAAGCTGTGAATTGTATACTTCTATTGTACTTTGAGCATTATAACTGTCTAAATTATTTTGTTTGTACCCTTTGAATATATTATTCCATCAATTCAGTTAGAATTGAATTTTATAGACAAATATGCAGAGTCTTCTGCCTGGACAAAATACTTACTGTAGTAAGAGATTTCTGTTCTCGGTAACATGTATCTTTTTAATTTTTGTTCAGGTTTTTTAGATTCATGTCTGTATGCTTCATGAGCAAACATGGAAATTGTTCTCACACCATTTCTCTTTTAGCTTGCACTGAATCTTCTAGTTCGTCACTATTGCCCGTTGTATAGTCCATCCCTTGTATAATGACAAGTCAATGGCACTAAACCGCGCCCCCCCCCCCAAGAGATTGTATATATGAAAACCAAGAAAAATAAACATTTTGTGCTTGAAAACTGTGTGAAAAGCTTAGTGTGTTCCTAAAACTCCCGAAACTTTTGGACTCTAGCTACACCAGGTAGTACAGCTCCTCCAATTCTCTCCCCCAGCCTTTGCTCTTTGGTTTGACTTGAGGAGCAAATGCTCTTTTCTTGAATTTACTTTCACCTGTTCTCAGCTGCTACTTATAAACTGATGCCTTGTCCTAGGGTGGCAGGGAAAGTGTTCAAGGAGCTTGCGTAGTGCATACTGCTTCTGTCATGATTTCCCTGAAAGCCTGTGGGCAGTGCTGGCTCTAAAGCAGCCTATTTTAGTAGACTGTGTGTCACTAGTGACACTGAGGAAAGTCATTCAGCGCTTAGTAGGTTAATGAGAAGACACCTGCATTAAGCTCTCCTGATTCACTACCAAAGATCTTCTACAAATAATAAATAAATAAAATAAATAAATAAACAAACTCCACCTCCTGCATAATTCTGGTGTGGCAAATTCAAGTGGAAGTGGGTCTGAATGTTTGAATAGCAACTCGGTGCACCCTGCATGCTCTTGAATAGCAACCTCATTCACCCAGACTGCAGTGCAAAGAGAAAGATGGGACAGTTACGAAAGGGATGCTGTTCAGTGCTTCAGCCTATTTTTTTAAACCTACCTATGTAAACTTTCCTGAATTAAGTTTTATTTTTTTAAGTTTGAAAATATATTTCAGAGTACTTTGGATCCCAGCGGGCTCTTTCCATATCTGCATCATGTAGATATGATGCTTTAATGTACGCATACCTATGACGCTTACTATGGGTAAGAGTCAGTAGTGCTTCATTGTCAAAAGCAATATTAACCAAATTAAACAACGGCAGACACCAAAAGTAAATCCTGAATTCCAGGCAGCATAGTAACACTTCTGCCTGGTTATGCTTCCCAGAAATTTGCTTTTTTAAAGAAATACTGCTTGCATTTCTGAACTGTTAAGTAGTGCAGGGTAGTGACTTCAAAACTGGCACTGCTGTTATTCAAGGTACCTCACCTCAATTTGTGCTTCCTAGGGTTGCAGAATTTGGTCCATTCTCATGTTAAGCGGCAGCTGACTGAAGTAGTGTCATGAAACACTAATAGTTACGAACAGGTTTAGCAGAATCTAGACTTTCATTAAAAATGTTAGCACCTACTCAAGGCATGAGGGTTTATATAGCATGGCAATGTGCTACTTAGGTGCTATAGACTAATGTCTCCTTCATACATTTTAAAGAGAAAAGTCTCTTCTCTGATGAGGGGCACTAGTAAACCAGGAACTGCAGTGAATCAGTCCCTTGTAGCAGAGCAGGAAGAGTCTGGTGTGGGGGGCTGGAGAACCACTTTCTTTGCCTTCCTAACTCTTAATACCCAGGAAGTGAGGCCAGAGCTTACCAGGGCGCAGCCCCTTCCAGATCCTGTTGCTGCTGCTATTCTGCAAGACCCGACCCACAGCTAGATGCCAAATTAGCGACCTCATTCCCCAGTCTTTCCTCTGGGAGGGATGGAGCCGACCAGATCAGTGCCAGCCCTCGGCAAACTTAATCTGGCCATGTAGAAGGTCTAGCAAAGTAATAAGAATAATTAATTATATTTTTATAGCACTCCCCTGCCTTTACATGGCACTGAGAATGCTTTATGATCATAAAATATAATATAAAACAATAAAAAAATGTAAAACTAATTAAAATGGGAAGGTAAAAAGGGAGGCCAGACTACATTAAGGGGAACCAGCGGTGGATCCTAAATAAGTCTACAGGTGCTTTTTAAAGGTGAAGAGGGAGGAGCAGAGACGCATCCAGGGGAAACAAGTTCTACATTGAGGAGACCGCCCCAGCAAAGGCCTGATCACCCGCCAACTTAAAAGACAGTGGTGGGATCCCTGAACAGTGGGTGGCTTCTGAGCCTGGATAAGGCTCCAGGACAAGCTATAGGCTTGGGCTGTGCAGGGCAGGGGCCAGCAGTACCCAGGTGGCACCTAGTGAAGGAGAGCCTGGACTTGTGGGTCATGTGCCCTAAGGGTGTCTCACCAGCCCTACATGGAAGTCGTCATGGGATTTCTAAAGGAAAATTCAAGACCCGTGGCAGCTTATAGGGGCGTACTTTGAAAGAATTCCTACTTGTACTCGGCACATGTGAAGATCTGAGCCCTTTGCAGTTTCCACTGTCTTATCTGTGGATGGAATTCCAGAAGAGTTCAGCTTCCTAGTAAGTGAGCCCTGAGCGCTCTCCAGATTCTGATTCCAACTGTGGATGCTGAGCTCATTGGAAATCTGACTTGTAGCGCAGCAGGTGGTGAATGTGGTGTTAACGCTCTCATAGTTTTAGCTAACTGTATGTGTTAAGATTAAGACTTTTTCCTCTTCTGAGCCCGGTCAGGGTTGCTGCCATCACAAGTGGTAGCTGTGCAGCATAGTACTCTAAAACATGAAGTGTTGGCCCCAAAGACCTTGATGGTTTAGTTGGATGGGCCCAGTGCAAACTGTTAAGGACTGTGAATAAGCAAAATTCTATTTTCATTAAACAGAAATAAAACCTATGCTCATTAAACATTGTCATGGAAAGGCTATTGCTGTTTCAGACAGACGCAGAGTTGCTCTGGGGGTGCATCTGCACATTGACCCTATCCCAGCCCTGCTTGAGTTCAGATCATACAGACCTGGTGGGCTGTGACTTGGGCATCTTCCCCCCCCCGCCCCCCCAAGACATCATAGAGTTGTAGGCTAAAGTATCCAAAAATGCTATGATGTTGCTCAGGGCAACAGATGGCTGGAAGCAGAGCAGCAGCATGGGTACACGCATCACACAGACCACTGCTCCTCTTCGGGCTAGTGCCCTGGGTTTGGCTGGCCCGCTCTGCCTGCACATCTGGCAAGGGTGTTTTTAGACAGACAGGCCACCTGGGGGTGAAGCCGACTGGCACGGCCAACAACTGGGCAGCCCGTTCATCTAAAAGCACCCAGTGTTGTCTGAGCGTGTGTAACTAGGGATACCACTGCATCATTTTCAGAAACACAATATGATACTATAAACCAATCCTTGTTTTATTCACATACAAACACCTTTCAAGGCTATTGATACAATCTGCTCGCCCTGTGGCATGTGGTAACATTACGTCTTAGATAACCTATGATTTAAAGCCAATGCAGCACTAATTAAATGAAGGAACCAGCTGCTGTAGATTGTCTATTTCACTCCTGAAATATTTTCCCCCCCTCCCCCCAAGACAGGTCGAGAAAGACAAAGATACTGTCACTTCAGAGATGGATCAGAATATCCTGGCTTGTTCTATGCTGCCAAAGATCTCCATGTGACAAGCGCATGCCCAGCAGCAGTCTACTGCTGCAAACCCTACTTCAAAATCACCCCCCTTTCCAGAAATGACAGCCTACTGTTTGTAAATTCTCTCTCTCTTTCTTCCTTCCTCCTCTTGAGCCCTTCAAAATAACTAAATAAATAAATTGGATGTGATGGGTGAAAAAAAAAAGAAAAAGATACTCTTAAGTGATTCAGGAGCCATTCAATTCAAAATGTATTTGTAAAAGGTTCGCCCTAGGTTTTTATTCCTTTGCTACGTAGTACAGGACTTCTTCCCACCCAGTTCTGAAGCATTTCTTACTAGGCTAGATGGATTGCTGGTCTGATTCAGCATGAGAGTTCAATGTTCCTATTAAAATATACAATTCATCCTGTCCCAAGGGCTCAGGATGAGTAATGACATAAAACAGGTATAAAAATAACCCCATTCAAAAAATTTATTTCTTAGGAACATATCCCCACCCACTAAGTGCCTGATTAAATAAAGTTGTGAATTGCCAGCCTTTTTTGTATTGTTGAAATCTGATGTTAAGTTGAAAACATTAATAAACATTATTTTATTATTTGGAAAAGGGTGTTAAGAGTGAGTTAATCAAATTTGCAGACGACACCAAGTTATTCAAGGTAGTTAAAACGCGAGCAGACTGTGAGGAACTGCAACAGGATCTTATGACACTGCGTGCCTGGGCATCTAAATGGCAAATGAGATTTAATGTGGACAAGTGCAAAGTGATGCACGTAGAGAAAAATAATCCAAACTATGCGTACACGATGCTGGGTCCTAAGCTAGGCGTTACCACTCAGGAAAAGGATCCGGGGGTGGTTGTGGACAATACAGTGAAATCCACAGTGCAGTGCGCAGCAGCTGTCAAAAAAACAATGTTAGGAATTATTTGGAACGAGATAGAGAATAAAACTGAGAATGTCAGAATGTCTCTATACAAATCAATAGTGTGACCACACCTCGAATATTTTGTGTGCAGTTCTGGTTGCCCCGTCTCAAAAAAGACATAACTGAACTAAAAAAAGTACAGAGAAGGACAACAAAAATGATCAAGGGCATGGAAGGGCTCTTGTATGAGGAGAGGCTTGGTAGGTTCTGGCTCTTCAGCTTGGAGAAGAGATGACTGAGAGGAGATATGATAGAGGTCTATAAAATCATGAGTGGTGTGGAGCTAATAAACAAGGAGCAGTTATTTACCCTCTCAGCTAGTACTAGAACTAGGGAACACTCCATGAAACTCATGGGTGGCAAGTTTAAAACAAAAGAAAATATTTTTTCACTCAGTGTATAATTGGGCTGTGGAATCTACTGCCAGAGGCTGTGGTAAGGGCCACTACTATAGCTGAGTTTAAGAGAGGTTTGGACAAGTTTCTGGAAGATAGATCCATTAGCAGCTATTAGCCAGACAGGATCAGGGAACATGACGGGAGCTGGGGGAAAACAACAGGGAATGGATCCCCCATTGTGACCTGTTGGGTGCTTCTCCCAAGCCACCGTGATTGGCCACTGTCGAAGACAGGATGCTGGGCTAGATGGACCATTGGTCTGACCCAGTATGACACTTCTTATGTTCTTATTTTAAAATGTCTTGTGTTGCCTCTGGAAAATGCCTTTACTTTGATAAACTTCCTGGGAAGGGAGTTCAAAGTTGTAGACCATCCACCAAGAATACTTTTCAGCATGCCTTAGCTGGCACTGGCTATTGCTTTGGCCATTAAAGCAAACGCATACAAAAAGAAATACAATTTTAGTCAGGGCAACAGCAAATTATACACACATCAGCACGTTAAACCTTGACAAGCTCCAGCCTTAGGTTTTGCTGCTAATCACGATTCAAAATGTAAACATGGGCCAAGCATACTATAAGCCCACCTGCCAGATTATTATTCTACAATGATCATGCATAACCCTTATGATCTAATAGAGAAATTTGGTTCCCATAGGGGTAAATGATGCAATACATAACTCTTGGGATATAGTTGTACAAACCTGGCACATAGCTGGAATTGCCAAGAGGCTGAAAATTACTTTAGAATGATAAATATCTTATATTGAGCCCAAATATTTACCAAATGAAACATTGGATTAGGCTGTGTGAACTAACCCACTCTGAGATTGCTACAAGGATGGAATATATCAGTGACTAAACTGACTATCCCAGTTAGAAATTTAAACTTGCTCATCTCTTCAACCTAAAGTTGTTCAAAATCTGAGTGTTTTCATATATGAAGGTGGCCCGCTTTGTTTACTCCACTTTGGTCTGGTTGAACCCACGGGCCACCCTCGCATCTGTTCCCGACTGCCAGATGTTAGCATGTGAGAGATCCCGGTTGTTGTGGCAGCTCTCATGGGCTGGGATTCAAGGAAATTCTGATTCGCAGCCTGCACTAGCCGCTGCCATGGCCGGGAACCAGTAGCCTAACTCGTTTGAAAATCCACTTTACTGGACCCAGTCTGGAGTGGCCGCCATGGCTACTTCTTGGGGCGGGGGTGGGGGTCCGCTGAGCGCACGGCCAGGGTGGAGACACATCTGTGAGTCTCTCTGCGCTCCCTGGCAGCCTGGCCCCCATCATGTTCATTTGGGCACTAGGACCAGTCCTGGCTCCAGACTGCATAAGTCCGTGATGGTGGTTTGCAGCCATCATGTATGAAAACACCCACAGTACACTCATTGAAACAAATTAAAATAAAGTATGGATTAAAATGGTATCGCACATGCTAGAACTCCAAATAGTACACATGTAGTGGCCACCCTTCTGAATTCTTTGCAAGCAGCCCGTAGAAAAATCTCATCCTAGGGTTTCATTTTGAAAGGTTGCAAATTATTTTTGGCCTTTTCATTTTCAAATTGAAGCACTGATTGAAAAGGAGGGGAGGGAGTGCCACTTATACCCATCTGATCAGAATAAAGACACTTTTTCTAAATGAAAGCCATTTACAGAGCACAAACTAAACGTTCAAAGACTATCTGTCCTTAATGTGTGGGGGGCATTTGTGTATGGTAAAACTAAGTATTTGTATATGGTAAACCTGAGTCTCTGGGTTATTACCAGCCATTTCCTGAGCTCGATCCGAGGTATCGCATTACTGACCTAAGTGGCTTGGGGGCAGGCACCGGACAGAGAGAGTCCTTTACTGGTAAGGTTTCTTCAGTCCTTTTACTTCTCTTCTTCCTCTTAGCGTCCAGTTCTGGACTTTCTGCTGCTTGTTGGAGTAGTTTGTTTGTTGACTAGAGGTATTGTGTAGTAACCCTGCCTGTATAGTGGGTAAGAGCACACAATCAAGGAGGTGTTCCTCGTTGGTGGATGGAGATCTTACCATGTGATTCAAAAGTTATGAATGGGGAAAGGGTGCTGACCAGTCATTGCTTAACTTGTATAATTTCAGTGTTTTACCTTTAGTTGTCTTTTGACATTATTTTGTGCCAGCCTGGACTCGGATTGCAGGTTTGAATCCAGGACAATTTTCTGTGTATGTGTTTGTGCTCTTTTTTCCCTACTGCTTTCATGAACTCTGGCTGAACACTGGGATAAGGTTCTTTGTAATTGTGGGGCGTGTTGCATTGTTGCTTGTGAATGTATCTGAGAAAGATAAAATGGCTTCCTGGTGATGCGTAAATTACAGGGACTTCTCCATGAGGGATGGCATGAACTACTTCCCCTCATGGCTAATTGTTAATCTGCTTCACTGTCACTAATTTTAGAGTGTGACTGCTGTCCTTAATCCCAAGTATGATAACAGAGAAACACGACCCAAATTAGTTAGGATGACTTTAATTGGACACATTGCTATTGATATGTGGTGTGCAAGCTGTCAGGCTTCCAGAGCTGCTCTTAACTGCTCCAAAAAAGAACTCTGTGAAGTTTAAAAGTTTGCACTCATTACAGAAATTAGATCAATAACAGTATCCTCTGAAATACTCCATCTCATCTTCTTCGTTTGCAGAGGCAGATAAAATGTCTTCTCTCCTGCTCTAGGAGACAACAGTCTATCTCTTGGTCATCTTGCTTCCGTTCTTGAACCCGGTAAAAGAAACCCTAGAACTGATTAACAGGAATAGGTGGGTGCAGAAACACTTGCAGCAGTCAAGTTATGAATTAACATGCCATCCAAGAGTTTGATGCCTGAGAGAGCTTGGGATGCGCTAATCAAGGGGGTGATGGGAAGTGCATTCCTAGGCAGTAATGCATCAGGATTTAATCCTGGCTGGGCCAGCAGGTCGGGTCAGTGTGTACAGTAATATTATTATTAACTCACTCGCTATCTGCTGTCAAAATAGATAGTCTTGGGCACACCTCTAGGTACTTTAACATCTTAACAGGTGGTGCGCCAAGGATGTGCTGCCCTTTAATTTTTGTATCAATGATGTCGTCCCCTTACTTACCAAAAATTATTTTTTTCCTCCCCAGCTAGCCTCATGAGCTATAGGGTGTTTGCTCTATGCTGATGACTTGGTTCTGCTCTCCCAGACAAGGGTGGGCCTTAACTGCCACCTTAGGGTCTGTCTTAGCTACCGTAACACCAACCATTTAACTATTAATTATAGTAAATCTAAAGTTCTTCTTCGAGGAGCTCTGCGATTCTCACTATTGGGATTCACTTCCTGCTCCGCAGGTACCGGAAAACCTCTTGTTAGCAGTTTCCAGGCAGGAGGAGGCCTGGAAAGATCTAGAACGAGGTGAGGGCTCCGTCCTTCCCTCCTCCCTCCCGCTTGGAGAAAAGCGTGGGAGTCTATAAAAGGGGGGGGGGAGCCCTCGCCGCCTCAGTTCCTTCCAACCGCGCCGCGTTGGAAGACTTCTGTGCTTTTCAGCACCGTCAGTAGTTATTTCCTTTAAAAAAAAAAAAGATTAGAAAGAATATTATACAAAGAAGATTAACTTACGACTAGTGCAGTTGGGCTCTGTCCCCCCGGTGGGGCCTCCCCTGGGGTTACCGCTTTCCCTCAGGTCGGCGAAGCATGCCCAAGCAGCCGGGCTTCAAGCGGTGCACTTCCTGCCCAGCCATGCTTGCCGTGAGTGACACTCACGAGCTTTGCCTGACGTGCTTGGGAGAGGGGCATAATGTCAGAACCTGCCCCCACTGCGCTAAGCTTTCCTCCCGAACCAAAAGAGCAAGGGCCCTGCGGCTCCAGGTGATCCTCACGAGGAAAGTTCTTCAGGGGGGTGAAGACAGGCTTCTGTCGCTCTCTTCTCGCTTAGCCCCCATGGATTTGCCTGCGGCCTCTACTGCACAATCCCATGCCCTGGAATCGGTGGAAAGGGCTCCGGTACCGCTGTCTTCACCGACGGTACCTGAAGTGCCCGGTGCCAGGACGAGCTCCCCATCGCACTCGCTGTCAACCGTTACCAGTCCCGCTCCAACCAAGGAGCGTCACTCCCGACGCCAGGGAGAACACAAGAAAAAGAAAAAGAGATCTCTTAGCGTGGATGCAATGGTCCTGACACGTCTTCTCCAGGTCGAGACTGTCTTCTCAGCCAGCTCCGGACTCTCAGCCACTTCCACCAGTACCACCTGCTGTACCCACTCTGGTACCGTCTCCGGTACTGCCTACACAGCAAACGTCACCAGCCCTGCTCCTCATGGCCAAACATCACAGGCACTCCCGTCCGGCCTCCCAGACCCAGTACCATGGGCACCATCGGATCTGTACACAGGGAGGAAGCCTCGGAGCCAGAGCTCCTAATTGAATCTGACCTCCACGATCTTCACCATGGGGGACCGCTTCATTCCTTTAGGGACCAACGCTCCCGTTCTCCGTGATCCTGCTACTCCCCCCACAGCGAGGCACGGTACCGCGTTTCCAGGACTACGAGCGTGTGGATTACCGGTACAGCCGGCACCAGCACCAGACTCAATCACCCTACCCTCCAGATAGGGACTTCTCAGTTTTTGAACAAGAGGTCCATTACCAGCCTGCTCATCAATACTTACCTCCTGCGCCACCTCGAGCACTGCCTACAGCTACGGTCTCCAGGGCTCCACTGGACTCTCCCCTGCGACCGTCCATCCCTGCTCCACCAAAGCAGCCATGCCATCGAGGTCCCCAACAAGCGGCAGTACCGGCGGTACCAGTGGTACTAGCTATTCTCCCAGTGGTGCAGCCGTGCTGTTGGTACACACCTCTTCCACCTACCAACAAGAACCAAGGTCAGACCCACCGAGGGGGCTTTCTTTTATTGATTCTTTGCTAACCCACCCCTCCTTCATCTAGGGATGCGCCTGCCTCTGCTGCAGCCCCAACTGCTCCTCCCCCTGAGCTGGAAACTTTCTCTGAGTGCTCCGCCTCAGTATCTTCATCATCTTCCCTGCAAGAAGAGGATGAGACTATCTCCCCTCCTCCTCCAGATGCCATATCTAATCCCATGTCTTCCCTCTCTACTGAAGATAGCAAGACCTTTCAGGCCATGCTGAAAAGGCTAACCTCAGCCCTCCCTAATTTACCCACTAAGGTGGTTAAAAAGTCACAGTCGGGCCCAGTGTTTGGGATCTTGGGATCAGGAGAGACAGGGCAGATCATGCTCCCTATTCTCGACCAACTCTTGGAGCCTTCCAAGGCAGTGTGGGCAAAACCATCCTCTGCATTACCCACTAATAAGCTGGCAGATTTGCTCTATGCGATACCAAGGGAGGGAGCAGAGATGTTTTATAAGGACCCAACACCTAACTCATTAGTCATAGCTGCAGCTTCCTTAAAGTCAAGAGCAGGAGGCACTCAAACGTCCCCTGAAGATAAGGAAGGTAGACACTTGGATGTGTTGGGCAGAAAGATTTTTTCATCAGACTCTTTCTCTTCACGCTGCTAACTATGGTTCCTCCCTCTGTGGATACCAGCACTGGCTATGGGCCCAGTTGAGTAGAGCCTCCGACTCTGCCCAGATCTTGGCCCTCCAACAGGAGAGAATGCAGATAGCTAGGTTTCAACTTACTGCTAACATGCACATTGCTGATTCCAATATCAGAGGCATGGCCTCAGCCATTACCCTCAGACGTCACGCTTGGCTGCAATACACTGCCTTAGCTCCTGAAAATAAAACTTGCATAGAGGACCTCCCCTTCGATGGGGAGGGACTCTTTGCGGCTTCCACTGATGACACCTTAAAGAAAGTTAAGGAGATATTTCAGACTGCCAGATCAACTGGAGTGATTCGCACGACTAGGAAGAGGTCCTATTACCCTTCTTCTACCTCTTACCCATACAACCCTTATCAGGCTAGACACCACTTCCAGCCCTCTTACCAATCTAACAGATGGTACTCATCCCAATACCAACAACTGCAACCCTCCTCTACCCAGTCTCGTAGGCGATTCTTGAAACAGAGAGGCAAAGGTAGATCTTCCTCCACTGGACTCCCATCCAAGCAGCGTTTTTGAGGAAGGCCAGGTCAAGGGAGTTTCTCAACATCCCCTCCTCTTTCACAACCGCCTCCAGTCCTTCTACATCAGTGGGCCTCCCTTACCTCAGACCGTTGGGTTAGGGAAATAATTGCTTGTGGATACTCCATTCAATTCCACTCACTCCCACCCGACTCCCCTCCCCCACCCCTTCGGGGCCCCCACCCCTCAAGGCTCAAATACTACTTGAGGTTCAGGAGCTCCTTGCTAAGGGCGCTATTGAGGAGGTCCCTCTGTCTCAGCGAAATACTGGCTTTTATTCCAACTATTTCCTGGTCCCCAAGAAGGATGAGGGTTTCAGGCTTATCCTAGACCTTCACTGACTAAACAAGTACATTCGAAAATTCAAGTTTCGCATGACCTCCCCTCCCATTATTTTCCTTGGCCTTCAACACAGAGATTGGTTGGTCTCCCTTGACCTAAAGACGCTTATTTCCATATTTCCATTAATGTGGCTCACAGACGGTTTTTTACTTTTTGTTGTAGGGAATCGTCACTTCCAGTATTCCGTTCTTCCCTTCGGCCTGTCTACAGCGCCCAGGGTCTTCACGAAATGTGTGGCAGTAGTCGCAGCCCACCTAAGGACACTGGAAATGAAAGTGTTTCTGTACCTGGACGACTGGCTGCTCGCAGCACCGTCTGCCCACATTCTATTAAGCCACCTCAACCTTACTCTGGAAATTTTACAGAACCTAGGGTTTGTCATCAATTTCAAGAAGTCTCACTTTCTGCCTACTCAATGACTTCAATTTATAGGAGCTGTTCTCGACACCCTACAGATAAAAGCTTTTCTGCCTATCAACAGATTCTACGACATCGTATCAACCATATTACTTCTACAAACGAAACCCAGGAAACCTGTACGTTTCTTCCTCCGCCTTCAGGGCCTGATGGCGGCAACCACAGCTGTGATCCCTTGTGCACGTCTGCAATTTCGAACACTACAGCAATGGCTCACAAATGCCTACAACCCTACCCTTCATCCACTCTCTATACATATAACAATCCCTCCAAAGATCTACAGTGACCTCCTCTGGTGGGTCGACCCACACCACGTACTTACTGGCATCCCATTCAATCCACCTCAAGTGCAAGTCTTCCTCACCACCGAAGCCTCCCTCACAGGTTGGGGTGTGCACATGAATCACGTCACAGTTCACGGCCTATGGTCTCAAGAGGAGAGAAGCATGCATATAAACTATTTCAAGCTCCGGGCCATTCAATGGTCCTTGTAGCCTTTCTCACACACATTGCAGGCCTGAACGTTCTAATACTCATGGACAACACCTCAGCGATGTGATATATCAACAAACAGGGCGGAGCGAGATCCACACTCCTCTCCCTGGAGGCCCAGGCCATCTGGGCTTGGTGCATCCGCCACAAAATACACCTACACGCTGTTCACCTAGCGGGACAGGACAACTCCCTGGCCGACCAGCTCAGTCGCAAATTCACCGACCAACATGAATGGACCCTCAACGACTCTGTCCTGGCAGATCTCTTCCAGTTATGGGGCACCTCCTCCATAGACCTCTTCGCTTCTCGAGAGAACACAAAACTCCACAATTTTTGCAGCAGGGTGGGCCAAGTGCAAGGATCGATCTCCAATGCCTTCGCCATCTCCTGGAAGGGGCCCTTGCTCTATGCGTTCCCTCCCATTCCCTTGATATACAGGGTTCTCCACAAGATTCAAACAGACTGTGCTCACGTCATTCTGATAGCTCCAGCTTGGTTGCGCCAACCCTGGTATCAGACACTTCAGGCCATCTCAGTCAACATTGTCACTCTCCCTCTTCTACCCAACCTTCTCTCCCGAGAACAAGGGACTATCCTCCACCTCAACCCACCTCTCCGCTTGGTTAATCAGACCCTGATGCTCGGTGCCTCTCCAGAGGTAGCACAGCTCCTGCTTAATGCTCGTCGTCCTTCAACCCAATCTTGCTATACACCTAAGTGGACCCATTTCTCGGCTTGGTGTGCCTCGCTACCCTGTAATTTAGACAATATATCCATGAACCACGTCTTTCATTACCTGATACATCTCCACGAGTCTGGACTCTTTATCTCATCCCTGAAGGTGCACCTCGCTGCACTCTCCTCTTGACTCCGCCCGCCTGGAACAGACACGCTCTTCTCTCACCCCCTCATGAGAACCTTCTGGAGAGGATTGGTCAACTCCTTCCCCCCATCCTCCCACCCTAGCCCACCGTGGGACCTTAATCTTGTCCTAACCAAGTTGATGGGGCCCCTCTTTGAACCCATGTCATCTTCTTCTCTAGAGAACCTCTCTAATAAAACAGCTTTCTTGCTGGCTATCACTTCTGCAAGGAGAGTTTCGGAGCTCTCTGCACTGTGAGCCTCTCCTCCTTACACTATTTTTCACCATGACAAGGTGGACCTCAGGACGGATCCTTCCTTCATCCCTAAGGTGGTTTCTCCCTTTCATTTAAACCAAACTATCTCTTTGCCTGCTTTTTTCCCAAAGCCGCATTCCTCCCCAGTGGACCAAACTCTCCATACTCTCAATGTTAAACGAGCGCTATCCTTTTACATCTCTTGCACTCGTTCCTTCAGAGCATCTGATGCCTTCTTCATCTCCTGTGGTGGCCAACAAATCGGAGTTAGGATTACGTCCCATAGACTCTCTAATTGGATTCTTCTCTGCATACGGAGATGCTGTGAATGGGCGGGCAAGCCTCCCCCCCCCCTCTCATATTCATGCTCATTCCACCAGGGCAGTCACCTCATGGATTGCCAACTTTCATGGCGTCCCCATCCAGGACATTTGCAAGGCTGCCACGTGGTCCTCTGTGCATACCTTCACCAAGCACTACTCTCTAGACCTGGTGGCTAGGATAGACTCCGGAGTGGGCAGAGCAGTTTTACAATTCATATTTGACTGATCGCCATGATTCCCTCCACCAGAGGTATGTCTTTTTACTACTACTCACTCTCCCAATAGTGAGAATCATGGAGATCCTCAAAGAAGAAATAGAGGTTACTTACCAGTAACTTTTCTTCGAGAGAGCTCCGCGTATTCTCACAACCCGCCCACCTTCCCCTCTGTCTCAGAGGTACCCTGCTCGGGCTTCCAGGGACGGGGTTGGAAGGAACTGAGGCAGTGAGGGCTCCGCCCCCTTTTATAGACTCCCGCTCTCGCGCGATCTGGAGCCCACGCTTTTTTCCGAGCGGGAGTGGGGAGGGAGGGACGGAGCCCTCACCTTGTTCTAGATCTTTCCAGGCCTTCTCCTGTCTGGAAACTGCTGACAAGAGGTTTTCCGGTACCTGCGGAGCAGGAAGTGAATCCCAATAGTGAGAATACACGGAGCTCTCTCGAAGAACAGAGTTACTAGTAAGTAACCTCTATTTATTATTTTTTCCAACGCTAGGAAAACCTTTAGCTGGTCTGTCAATGGTCAAGTACTCCAGCAAGTTAAATCTTTTAAGTATCGTGGCCTAAATTTTACATCATTAGGTAGTTGGTCAGAGCACCTTAAAAAATTACTAGCTGTGGCTAAGAGGTCATCATTTGCGTTAGAGATTTTTTGGAAAAAGCGGGCACTCTTACCCAGAGCTGGCTATTAGGGTACACGATACCAAAGTTATGTCTCAGCTTCTGTTTGGGGCAAAATTATGGATCCCCCTTCTCACCTCAAATATTTGTATTGAGGGATTACAATTGTCGTTTCTTCAGAGACTTTTGGGGGCTCCTAATTGCATACCATGTGCTGCTCTGCGGCTGGAAATAGGCCAACACAGTTGGGAAGTGCATGCCTGGTCTAGAGTGCTGAACTTTTGGTTTAAGTTGAGGGGTTTGATAAATTCTGGTCTGTTCCAGTTTTCATTCTCTGATCCCTACAAAAGTAAGTGGCAGGTAGCTGTTGAAGAATATTTGCTTACCTTGGGCTTTTCACTGGACTTTATAGTGACCCAGGTTCCTCATATTGATCTTGAAGGAGGTTCTCTCTAGGATTGAGGATGTAGGTAGACAGAAAGATATAGCACGGATTAGAGCTACTTTGTATTTAAAGGATTACCTTCTGTGCCACCCAATCCAACGTGTGGCTGTTAACTACCTGTCCTCTACCATTCTAAGAGGGGGAAATATCTGCTATTATGTGCTAAAATGAACTCTGTCCACTGCTGTTTTGGAGGGTCGTTTTAACAAGACCCTTTATGAGTCTTGTTTGTGCCCGTTTGATATGTTAGACATCAAGTCTACACAACATGTTATTCTGCACGGTCATCTATATGATGCAGTGAGATCCCAATATTTGGCTTGCTACCTTCAGAAATATCAGGGTAGATCCGACTCCTAGATGCTTCAATTTTTGATATCCAATGCCTTCCCAGATGTTACTACAAACTTAGCAAAATTCCTGGTTTCAGCTTTCAGTTTGAGACAACTGTTTGTGGCTTTCAAGCTTCCTATTGAAGGCGGATTACTTATAATTAAGCATATGGTTACTTTTTATTTTTTAAATTAGCTAGGGCTTGCTTGTTCTTGCTCTAAATTGTATATTTGTATACTTGTTCCTCCTGGTTTATGTTTGAGCTGTATATGTTTGTTTTGTCAAGCAATGACCTTCGGTTAAGCAAATAAAGTATTATTATATTATTAGCATTTATATAGCGCCAGTGATGTACCTGGTGCTTTACAGAATACAAGATAGACACGGTCCCTGCCCGAGAGCTTACAATCTAAAGAGAGCTGTCTAAATAATCACTTGGGCCATAAACCCACTTGGGCCAGGGTAGACCCACTAAAACCCGTAGGGGACTACTCTGGAGTAGCTGAAGCCACAGGGCTTCAATGAGACAACTTGTGGATTGCAGTCTTGGTATCATTTTGTGGATTTCCAGGAGTCTTGCTTTTTTCCAAATGTGATGTCACGCAGGTGCAGCAGTCATGAATTGCTCAAGGTAGAGTTTGGATAATAAAGCTACCCACTTCAAGCAGGAGATCTTTTGCATGCAAAGCAGTAGGCCTCTCTTGATAAATATGCAAGTGCTGTGCATGTCAGGAAAGTTGGTAGTGGGTTTGTGTTTAATCTCAGCTGTAACAATGAAATCCTTGTGAGTTCCTCTTGGTAATTTCCATGCCTGAAAAGTGAGAGGAGCTTGAATTCATGTACTTTGAAACTGCCAGCCGATGGCTCCGCTGGCACACATCCAACGTGCTAGTGCAGCCACGTATTGGAAAGGGCCATATGTTGGCCTGATGCCATTGGGTGGAAGGAATTTCTTGGGTAGCTTTCCACCCTCTGGGAGAGAGCACATCATTATGTGCTGAGCTTCAGTGTCAGTGGTCTGGTCTCCTTCCAGCCCCACAGTCCTACATCAAATATTGATTGTATCCAAACCTGCTACATCATCCTATGGACTTTTGACCAGTGTGCAGTGCATCTGTGTAAGGCAGGAATAGGGGACCTCGGGCCCAGGGTCCAAATGCAGCTCACAGCAGACATTTATCTGGTCCCTTTCCAGGTCCTGGATCTGGCCCCTGGATCTAGTTCCTCCCACCCAGCATTGAAAAACTTAGCTCAGGATAAGGGAGCAGAGATGAGAGCATGCACACAAGGATACAGGACAGATGCATGACCTGGACCCTCCTTTTCTTGAGCGCACCCCTTAAGGGCCCCAACCCCCAACTTCTGTGTGCCCAACTGCCCATCATCGGAGCTTGTACTAATTTTCAAAGTGATCCCTGGGAGAGAGAAGGTTTCCCACCACTGGTGTGTGTGGGATGACTGATGATAGGGGAGAAGAAAATTGAACAGCTATTTAAAGCTGATCCCTCCTGACTCAGACCTAGTTCTGGCAGAACTGACTTTGGTCTGAAACCTCGAGACTTTCAGTCTCTCTTTTTTGTAGGTGCATACAGAAGTAGAGCCCTGTACAAGACTAAATTTGCAATCCCACTCACAGTAACCAATTCCACCTTGCACACTTCTGTATTATCCCCTTAAATTTTATCCATCCTGCTAAAACCTAAATCCCAGCCAAGAAGGGGCTGAGACTAAGGATGAAATTGCTCACAACCTGTAGTACAAACTGTATCCCCAGCCCCCTCCCAGCTGGGGCTTGCAGTGCGAGAGGTAGTGGCGCTGCAGGCTGGGCCAAGACTTGCTCCCACTGGCAGCACGCACACTCACTTTTTCCTGTTCCTGCAAGCATGCCTTGTGGTATTCATTGGACCCCAGTCCCACCCGGAGCTCTCCCTGGAAGCCCCAGTCATGGAGTAGGTCCCCATGGGGATAGGCATGATATACACGAGTAAGAAATAACTGGTGCTGTGTCATCTCAAATTTAGATACAAGCTCTTTGGGACAAGCGGCCCCTGCTCAAGAAACCATCTTTGGACATTGACTCCCTTGCCAGTTATCGACCAGTCTCTAACCTTCCCTTTTTAGGGAAGGTTATTGAATGGGTGGTGGCTAAGCAGCTTCAGGGGCATTTGGACTGGGTTAACTTTCTCGATCCCTTGCAGTTGGGCTTTTGTCAGGGTTATGGCATGGAGACTGCGCTTGTGGCCTTGGCCGACGACCTCTCCCATGAGTTGGACCGGGGTCGTTCGACCCTGTTGATCCTGTTAGATCTCTTGGCTGCATTTGATACCGTTGATCATGAGCTGCTGGTGACTCGGCTGCAGGACCGGGCAGGGATTGGCGGGACTGTTCTTGAATGGTTCCGCTCTTTCCTGGCCGGGAGAACCCAGTGTGTGGTGCTGGGGGAGTTTTCATCTCCCCCCCACCCCCAGGGCCTCACGTGTGAAGTACTGCAGGGTTCCATCTTATACCCTCTCTTGTTCAATGTGTACATGCAGCCTCTGGGAGAGGTTGTTAGGGAGTATGGAGTGAGATGTCATCAATATGCTGATGACACCCAGCTATATCTCTCATTTTCCTCCGACTCAGGCCTGGCAGTCTTGGTGCTTACCCGGTGTTTGTCTGCTGTGAGGGATTGGATGAGGGCGAGCCGCCTGAAACTAAATCCCGACAAGATGGAGGTGATGGTTTTGGGGAAGGCCATGGGAGTGGTGGCCCCCATCATTGATGGGGTCTGCCCTCCCCTGGTTTCTCAGGTCTGGAGTCTGGGGGTGCTCCTGGACCCACAGCTCTGCATGGATGCTCAGGTGGCGGCTGTAGCGAAGGGAACATTTCGCCAATTACATCTGATGCGTCAGCTTAGGCTGTATGTCTCAGACTCAGATCTGGCCACAGTCATTCATGCTTTTATTACCTCAAAACTGGATTACTACAACGCGCTCTACGTGGGGCTACCCTTGGTGTTGGTTCGGAAGCTGCAGCTGGTGCAGAATGCGGCGGCCTGTCTCTTGATGGGGACGGGCCGACGCGAGTATAATATACTACCGGTGCTTCGCCTTCTGCACTGGCTGCCGGTAGGCTTTTGGGCCCAATTCAAGGTTTTGGTGCTGACCTTTAAAGCCCTAAATGGCTTGGGCCCCGCCTATCTGCAGTACCGCCTCACCCTCCGGGTCCTGGAGTGGCCCCTGCAGTTAGCTGGAGACACCCTCCTGAGAACCCTCGGGTTTCCCGGGTGTCCACTATGAGGAGGGCGTTCTCTGTGGCTGCACCGCGGCTGTGGAACTCCCTCCCATCGGAGATCCGCTTGGCTGCCAGCCTCCCCTCTTTCCGCAGACAATGTAAGACCTGAATGTTCCTCCAGGCCTTTCCTGAGGGAGATGGGGTGGGTGGGTTGGGTTAGGGTAGGGGGGGGATGGGGTTTTATATTATTTTTAATTGAATTATTATTGTTTATTCTAATGTTTTAAAATGTTTTTAATATACTGTGAGCCACCCCGAGATGCCTGAGGCAGAAGGGGGCATCCTAAATTTTTTTTAAAAAAAAACAAAAAACAAACTTTCGCCAAAGCTAAATGAATGTCGGGAAACAATAACACTACTGGGCAGCATGCTTCTCAGCCACCTGCATATTCATTGTCAAACTTTATGCAGGTCACTTGGCAATGGGGGATGGGCTCAGCAAATACTACTTGGTTTCCTCAGCTGTTATGCCAAGCAGTACGCCTTGACAGGAGAGGAGGTTGTCTGATAAAGGTTTGGCTTCAATCCTCTTCAGTGTTGTTGGAAACAAATGCATTAAAGGTATTTTTCCACCGGGAAACTCTGCTCTTCCTCTGCCACTACCCTCGCCTTCCCCCAAGTCTGCCACTCCGTAAGCAGTCTGTGCCTCTTCTCCCATGTCGTTCCAGGCATGGGGAGCAACATCATGTTGCTCCCCATGCCTGGAACGGCCTCCCTTAATACACACACTCTCTGCTCCCTTCTGATCTGCAATTCGCTCCTCCATCAGGTTTTGCCTACCTCCTCGCGGATTGCTCACTGATGATCCTTCTACCATCTTATCCTTCTGGGTCCCATCCCTTCCACTTGTGGCTGCTTTTTCATGTTACCTGGGATGTGGGGAAATGTCCATGTCGGTGGTTGCAGCTCTATTCTCACGGGAACTAGCACACGCAGGAATGTGCTATTCTGCTTTTCTCCTGCGGGAACACTCGTGCATGACCGGATCCCCCGATGTAGCTCTCACAAAGATGGGTGTTCTCACAGGAGGAAAGTGGAATAACGCATTCCTATGTGCGCTAACTTCCATGAGAATAGAGCCGTGATTGCCCCACCTCGCCCCTTTGTGAGCAATGTGACAAAGCAGCCTAAGCTAACCACATGCACCTGCAACTTTGTGAATTCATCCCTGTCTCTTCTTATGCTCCCTTCTCTCTTGTTTCTCCTGCCTTGGCCATCTTAGATAGTAAGCTCCTGGACGCAGGGACCAGTCTTTGATGATTGTTCAGTGCCAGGCACACTGCTGATGTAAATAATAATAATAATTATTATTATTATTATAATAAATTTATATTATTATTATTATTATTATTATTTAAAAAGCTCCTTCACCATTTTTTTAATTTGCTGAGTAACTTGAATTACATTTTCTGCTAAGCAAGATGAGGGAGGTGAAGTAAATGGTAATAAGTACTAAGTTTGGGGCTTAATTACCTATTGTCTTGCACCCTGTTCCTGGATGGTAAATGACCAAACAAGGTGCCTGGCAGCGGAAACTTAACCCCTAGCTGTGGAGTGTATCCAGACACTCGAAGTTCATGTCTGTTTCCATGCACTCTATAAGAGACTGTAGCAGAAAGCTGGCATTATGCAAACTACCAGCCCAATAAATGTGCAGGGTATAGAAGGGTTACTCTACCAAGGGCTAATTAGACAGGAAGCTAATATGGAAGTGAAGTCCAGCCAGTTCTGGACAGGACAAATGTATTCTAGAAAGCTGATAGATTTTTATCTGGGGATTTCCTTTCTTTTTGCAGAGCTGATAGCTTCCTCAAAAACTGTCTAGTATCCCTTTTCGCTGTGGTTGAGTGTTGAGTTTATACAATGAGTGGCAATCTGGATATTATGTTGGACAAGCAACAGACTGATTTCTCATGACCCAGGACAAGCTTGTGAAGATAACAAATGGCCTGTACTCCCCTCCACGGTTAAGAGGGAAATTGTCAGATGCTGAGGTCTCTATCTGGGTTTCCTGCAGAGCTTTCAGACTGGCTTCAGAATGGAGGGTTTGGGGCGCATAACGAGACTTCAGCTAGTGGCTAGGAGCAAGTGAGCGCGAGCGTGGAGACTTGTATTCTATCACTGACTTTGTCATGGACTCATTCTGGGGCCATGATTAAGATGATTTGCCTTCTTTGCCGAGACAATGTGATACCTGTGCTAGGTAGTGTTCATCATTAATAAGAGGAAGTTATAGCAAATGGCTATGTTCATTCAAAGTCCGCATAATGTACAACTTTAATCCAGTCTGACATTCGTTCTTCCACCAGCTTCTGATTAACACTAACATCACAGAGCTATCGAGAGAACTGCTTTGCTATTATATTTGTCCTCCTCTACAGCAGGGGTGGGAACCTTTTCCCTCCCATGGGCCACTTTGAAAGTTAGTACAAGCTCCGAGGGCTGCATAGAAGTTGAGAGGAAGAGAAGGTTCCAGATCATGATCATGAATCTGCCCCTATTCTTGTGTGCATGCTTTCTTACAACAAAGAAAAAAGACTGTGGCCTAAACCCCACGGGGAACAAGTCCCCACAAACATGCACAGAAGAGGGGAAGAACTGTATTAAACCTTAATATGAATGCAAATTGTGTAACTGTGCAAATATCACATGACAGATATATACAAAAACAATTATTTATTCCCATTCAATGGGTACTGTGTTAATTAAAAAGGCAAGGCATGATCATCAATAATGTGTGTATTACAATTTAACATACAACTGTGTGCAGCAGAAAGGGCCCCACTGGAGCTCTGAATGGAAAAGAAAAACTTCAAAAGTCTAATCCTGGATTCCTGAGGAATATGGTTGATAATATGCCCATGGTCTTGTCCTTTTTCAAATGGGCTTCTTTGGCATAGGCCTTCAGCTACCTGCCAGATGCGTTTCGGGGGGTTCCCTCTTCTTCAGTGACTCCTAATTATTGAAGAAAATTTTGGGTTGGTTGCTTGGGTGATTTTTTTGGAATTGTAGAAAATTTTCTTCAATAATTAGGAGCCACTGAAGAAGGGGGAACCCCCCGAAACGCGTCTGGCAGGTAGCTGAAGGCCTATGCCAAAGAAGCCATTTGAAAAAGGACAAGACCATGGGCATATTATCAACCATATTCCTCAGGAATCCAGGATTAGACTTTTGAAGTTTTTCTTTTCCATTCAGAGCTCCAGTGGGGCCCTTTCTGCTGCATACAGTTGTATTTTAAATTGTAATACACACATTATTGATGATCATGCCTTGCCATTTTAATTAACACAGTACTCACTGAATGGGAATAAATAATTGTTTTTGTATATATCTGTCATGTGATATTTGCACAGTTCCACAATTTGCATTCATATTAAGGTTTAATACAGTTCTTCCACTCTTCTGTGCATGCATGCCTTCTTCTCTTCTCCTTTCCCCTGAGTGTGGGGTTTTTTCAGTGCTTGAGGGTAGGAACGGTATAGGGGCAACACACACAAACTATCTGTGGGCCGCATTTGGCCCCCCAGGCTTGAGGTTCCCCACCCGAGTTAGAGCCAGCAATATGCCTGGTGCTGAATAGTCATGAATAGGGCTAGATCCCTGCCTTGCAATCCTAGGGTGGGGGATGGGGGGAGAGGCAGAGATACTCATGAAGCTGAGCAGTTGCAGCTTGGCTCCAAGGGCAAGAGGGCGATCCTTAAGGATAAGACCATATAAGGAGAAATATCACTGAGCAATGGATGAGGGTGAGAAGCTAGGAGAAGTGTGATGGAAGAGGTAGGTTTTTAGCTGGGATTTGAAGTTTGGGAGGGAGTTGCAGGCGTAGGGGCCAGGAAAAGGAGCATAGACTGTATAAGAAGTGGGAGTTTCTGGTGTGAGTGAGGGTGGTGGCAGTGGGGGAGCATAGTGAAGACAGTGGGAAATAAGGCGAGAAAGGTAAGGAAGAGTAAAGCCATGAAGAGACTTAAAGGCACGGATAAATATGTGCTGGATGTGAAGATGAGGAGAGGGAACAGAGGCAGGATTCAACATGATTAAAGCAGTGGATGAGGTGGAAACCCTTGGCAGCAGAATGCTGAACAGACATGTCAAGGAGGGAAGAGCAGTCAAGGCCACCAGTAAGGATATCTTCTCCCCTTGTCCCTCATACTACTTCACTCTGAAGAGCTTGCTATATAAAAGATAGGGACCTACCTGACGATGTATGCTTTCATACTTTGTGTAAACCAATCGCTTGCATGCCTCAGTGATGTAGACTGGAAAACTTCAATGTGCTCTGCTGCTGTGGGCTAGCCAAAGAAGCTGATCCCTGCCTGTAGCTAATATAAAAGCATGATTGGGAGTGGGAAAAGATTATGCTGCTTATATGTTGCTCCATGCTCTGCTTGTAGGTGTATGCTGTAAGTGTTGATGCTAAGAAGATCTGTGGGCTAGGTCCAAGGTACACTACTGTTACCATCCAACGTGACAGTCTGAGGATCCATACAAGCCACTCCTTGACCTTGCATTTTCACTGCTTCTACAAGCCAGGCTTTTATGGGACCGTGGATTTGACATTTCATTTTGAAAGAGGCAGAGCCAGTTCAGGCAATGTTGCCAAATCTGCCGTGTCTGGGATCCTGCATTAGCCATACTAAAGTGATATGTGGTGCTTCGTGCAGCCAGAGGGGATCATTTGGGGGCTTCATCACTGGGAGAAGCATGCATCCAGTTTCCCTCCGTCTTCCTTCCCTATATCAATAAGCTACCTCCATCTGCTATTCTAGTACCTGCTCTGGTTGGACACTATCTGTTTTCTCCCCCATCCCCATCTTCTGTGGAACTGGAAATATTTCAGCTGTCTTGAGAGAGCCATTTGTAGCTGACAAGACAGTGCAGATTGCATTGGGTGCCATAGATGCCCGGGGGAGGTGGGGCTGGATTTTCTAGAAGCAGCCTTCAAACAAGTAATTCAAATTTTTGTATTTGAGGGCTTTCAGCATGGCAGAAAAGTGCTTGGTGTTCTCCTGGGTGGAGTTTGGTTTCTGATTCTGCAAGGCAGCTAAACTGTTTTTAGTGGATGGGTACTACAAAATTACTTGTTGTTATCATACGGGGCCTGTAATCTTACCTGGTGGTTTTTGTCTTTTTAGATTCTGAAAATGAGAGCCTCACTGACTGATGCATTGCCAACTCAGCTACATGGACAAGCACAAGATCCTACTTCAGCTATGGAGGAAGAAGAGGAATTTGTGAAATGATGTAACGTGTGAGAAACTCCGTACCATTCTTGTCCGCTCTACCCAATTTTGTAACTTCTTTCTAAACATTTTTTATTTATAGTTGGAAACATAAAAGTGATATGCAAAAAATAAAGAAAAAATATTTTGGGGGAAAGGCTTTTCCTAAAAAAATGTATTCTTTTTCCTCTCTTAAGGAAATGAGTTCATAAGAGCAGCTTTTGGAGGAGTGGGGGAGACAGACTCTACTCTGAAACTATTTTTCTCCTAGTCTTCTATGGCGAACATAGGCCAACATGTCCAAATGCTCCTAGGGTTGCAGTATGTTCTAGACGCATTTGAACTTCTTTAGTCACAAGAATTCATCACAAGGCTCTGTTGAAAATCTGATTCAGTCTAGCTAGGAAAGCAGTAGAGAACTTGACTGAGCTTGTTGTTTGACATTCCTGTCCTTGATAGACTTTCATGCTAGAGTTAAATACAACTGTCAAGTCTGTTCTAATTTTGTCTGTCTAAAAATATTCTACGAGAGAGTCAGTAGTTGGAATAATTTTTTGAAAGTGACTTCAACAGGGGACAAAGCTTCAGTTTATATGGTGGGCTGCTTCCCTTTTTTGATTCACTGAAGACAGGTTCTGCTGCCTCCTGGGTTGATGTGATGGGAGAAATTGAGTTGTAGCAATAATCCCATTGTAGATACCACTCAAGTGCTTGGGGGGTGGGGGTGGGTGCAGTGACAGCACAGCTCTGGGCCTTATTGGAGAGCAATTCGTTCCAACCTAAAGATAACACAAGAGTATGTTAAACTGTTAATTAGTCATCCTGATCCAGGAACATGAAAAATATTGGTCTGGTCCTGGGTTTTATAAAAGTCTCCCTTGCTTAAGCCTCCCCTGCAAAAAAACTGCACATCAGGATGAGCTTTCAGATGCAGCTCACAGATTTGGTACTTTTATTACAGTATGAACTGAAAAGTTACCAGGAGCGCCAATTGTAAGCAATCCATAGTCTGACAGAAGGAGTAACTGTTTCCTGAGTAGTGCTTTTTCTGGGACCCAGTGTCCTATGCTGCGCCGCTTTGTCAAGAAGTGGGAATGCTCTGTGATGGGAAGATACGTACCTAGTTGAGGGTTTTGGAGAAAAAATTTCCTTCTATTCACCTAGAAATGCTAAGCTTCAGTTTTTTTACTCCTGAACTGATTGAAATCCAGCTATAATAGTTAAAGTATCCTGCATTGATGACAGAGTTCAAAGCGGGACTATTCTAAAACCCCCAGGTCATTCCACCCAGATCATGAGAGACACTAACGTGCTCAGTGCACGTAGCAGCCCATTTCTAGACTGTCTTGAATAGGTTTGGATGAGGATCTGGTCGTTCTTCATGGTTGCCAAGGTTTTGTGCTAATTTCTCAGAGTTGGATACCCTTTCCTACATCGTTCCTGTCTCTCACACTTAATGGTTCCCCCAAAATAACATCAGTATGCTTTGTTAGACTTACTCACCAGCAATGCTCATTGGGTTGTGCAGATGGTAGATGGGCATAAATAGGTGCTTGACATGTTCTAGCTGTACAGACTGTAAACCCGAGGGGAGAGTGGGGACAATACCTTACCCAGCATTGCCAGTGCTTCTGATACTGTCAGAAGTCTCACAATTTCATCAATTTCTGAAATCATGAGACTCATTGTAATTGTTGTAAGCTGCCCTGAGTCGTCTTAGAAAAGGGTGGGATATAAATTCAAAATAATAATAATAATAATGGTTTAACATGACAGGCAAATACAGAAAAGGCAGAACTCGAAACATTGATTAGAAACTGAACACTAAAAATCCAGGCTTGGTCTAATGACAGTTGAATAGTATTTTCTTCCAGTCTGCACAAGTAACATCAAAAACATTGTTCTGGGTAGATGGCTGTTGCTGAGTTCAGTATCCACTAAGTGTGTGTAGTGTTGGACTGGAGTTTCAGGAGGCATGCTTTCTGAAACAACCGGTGTAACACTTAGCAAGTTGCTCCCACTCCTTGTGCCTCACTTTCCCCCCATTTTTTGGAAAGGGTAACAACTGCCTTGTGAAATGGCTAGGGACAGGCTTTTTCAAAGGCAAACTTCCAATGAAAGACAATGAGTAAATCCAAATTAAATTCCCTTTTTGCCTTGAAAGTGTGTAACTAGGTCTATGTACCACATATTTATTATATATAGCAACAAAAGTGTGTTGTGTTTTGCTACAACAGGTATAAAAGTAAGTTCAAAAAGGAATGGGGAGCTTTCAGTATGGCTTTGAGGGAATGTGAGGGAGAAGGGCTACTTTTGATACCTATTGTCAAAATGTTTTAATCATATTGTAGGCCACATCAGAGGGTATCCTGTTGCCTTCAGTACAAACTCATTGGTTGAAGCTTACTTGGAGGCTCTGTCTAGCAGTTATTCAACAAATGAGCGCCCAAAGCAGGGCTTCTTCATGGTCTCTTTGGAGCAATGGGGTCTTTCAGATGTTGAATTATTTCTCCAGTTCACTCAAGAGTGTGCTCTCAACTGTGGCCGGTATCACTGATCTTGAATGCTTGACAAACGACGCCTCCGTTCACTTTCAGCAGCCTCCCCGTTCTGTCATCCCCTGATATCATCCTTTGGAACGTCCAGCCTTTTTATCCCCAACTGTCAACTGACGTCAGTGGAGTCAAAACTTCCCCACAAAGCTTAAAAAATGGAAGCTCCAAAGCCCAGCTGAACATGTGTTTTGTGGAATGAGGGATGTGAACATTAAACACTTTGCTGAATTGATCAGACAAAAATGGAATGTCTCTAAATGTTGTATTCTCAGTATAAAAAAAAATAATCTCTGGAAATGGAAAGAACAGGACTGGGGATTCTTGGGGCTAAATGGATGAACATCTCCTTTCCCAAATATGAAAATTGCTGTATCGGACTGTCAGTGACACCAGTTAATTAACCACTTTTCTTGAGTATTAGTTGCTTGAAGTGTATTGATCAAGGCAATTAGGGATGTGTGGCCCAAGGGCCAACAAATCCAGCCCATGGCGGTCGACTGATTTTGTTTGTTTTGTTTGTCCCCCTTTCCCAGTGTTGGAAAGAGAAGCAAATTCTTCAGAGAAGGTGGTGCATGCTTGAAGGTAGGGGCTGGATTCATGGGCCGGTTCCATTATCTCACACCTCCCAACATTTTGAGAGGCCAAAGAGGGACAAGCCCACCCCATAGGCCTATAAGCTTCACCCCTCAACAGATAAGCTCTGCTTCCACGTGCACTTATATGTTGATGCCAGGGCTTAATTGCAGAGGAGGGCTAGTGAGGGCTCAATTCTGTCCATTAAATTTAAGGGGTGAGGGACAGAACCCTAGGAACTACTCCAAGAAGGAATGTGCACCCCTAAATGTGAGGAACCAGGAAAAGTCCAATATTGGTCATTTCAGGGTTGGAAATGAGAGCCAAATAAATTGGAAGCTTTAGTTAAATTTCATTGATGTCCTTCCTGCCCCAACCCTTGTAGTGACCATCAGCATCATAGATTAAATCACACAAACTCCTGTTTTATACTCAACTGTAGAGAACCAGAATGGTCCAGTGGTTGAGTTGTTAGCTGGAGACTGCAGTTCATTTCCCTGCTCTAACAAACTCTGGAGCAGGGACTATGGCTTCTGGGGCAGAACAAGGCGTGGCTTCTAGGGCCGCAGCAATTAATTTTTCCCTAAACACTGACAGACACCCCTCCCAACATTCCAAGTGCATAAAGAGGGACAAACTCTGCTGCTTCTCATTCCATTGAGTTTTCCGTCAGTCCATCATCTGCCTATTGTCCTTGAGTGTTTTTCCTAGAGAGCAACCAAGAAAGAGGTGCCTGCGGCTTGGATACCAATCTTTTTGTGACTCTCTCTCCTGAAAGAGGGACTTTGATCCAGTATCCCAAGAAGAACTGTCCCACCTAAATAGGGATTGCTGGGAGGTATGATTATCAAAATCCTCCTCTCCCTTCTCCTGCACTGAGTTCCCCCTCCACCATGTACTGTCTCAGCATAACCCACCTCTACATATTTTTAGCAGACCCATATCTTTCTGCAGTTCTTGCCCTATTGTTTATTTCCCATTTTCTGCGTTTCTGCAGTTTCAGATGCTTCTATTTTGACACTGCAATAAATTGGACTCCGTGAAATAAGTACAAATATGAACTGTGAGAATTTAGGGTGCTGTAGATTCTGTAGAACAACATCTCTCCAGTTTTGGCGTGGCCTCACTGGCAACACTGGTTAAACTGTCAATGTAATTCCCAGAACAAAGGTTCCCCACCTCCTGGCTTAGATTGTCAAGACAATTTTAAGATGGAATTCCTGTTTATCATTCCCCATGACAATCCTTTTAAATGTGGTTGTGGGTATTTTCTTGTCTTATTTACTTTTAAATCTTTATCCCACCCTTTCCCCAAAGCTCCAGGTGCGCTACAATACATAAAATGCATTTTAAAATACACAAATAAAAATCAGTTAAAATATCCTATCTCAAACCTCCCCAAATCCTTATCCCCACCTGCCAAATGCCTGACTGAATAGAAAAGTCTTACATTGGCTCTGGAAGATGAACAGGTCTCCCAGTAGACCTTGGACGCTGCAGTGGGAAGTAAGGGTTGAGGTGATCTTTCAGCTATGTGGGGGTAGAAGCCATTGAAGTTCAAAAGAGTTTTGAAGCCTTAATTTCCCAGGCTTCATAGTTTTTCCAACTCCAGTGGCCTTTGTATATCAAGATGTCATTTTAGAACTAGTTGTCAGCACCTGGCCCCCAAATAGACTGGCATTCCTGGCACTTGGCAGTAAAATGAGTTTTGCAGTCCTGGTTTTCATCTAAGTGTTCTGTGGAGTATGGTAACAGTGCTTGGTGAGAGAAGAGGTGTACCCACCAACATCCCCTACGCTGTGGCTCATGGGAATAGTTATAGTTGGGAACCCATGTTCACTGCTCATTCCCATTGCCACCAATGGGGAAAATGCAATGAATGCAAGTTCCTTATGGTTTTCACATACCCAGCACAGGGATAACTTGCCACTAGGATCTGGTTCTGTGTGATATGCTAATTTCCTATTCTTCATACTCCTGGCTCTCTCCCAGCAGTGTGCATGGAGTTTGTGAAACCACACAGCAACTCACTGGCTTCTAGTGGTGACAACAGCTGGTTCAGCATGTACTCTTGAGCTCCCTGCAGAGCTATTATTATTATTATTATTTTATTATAAGCATTTATGTAGCGTCAGCGCTGTACCTAGTGCTTTGCAGAGAATAAGATAGACACGGTCCCTGCCCGAGAGCTCACAATCTAAAAGTGTCCCTGTGAATATATGTTGGCCTTCCCCTTTCTTCTACCACCACTCTCCCCTGCTATTAAAAGCTTGAATAGTAAGCAACTTTGGAATAAACTTACCTTCTGTTTAAAATAAGCGGAGTTACAGTGTGTTTCTGGAACTTTAGCCATGTCTGTGCCACCTTAGTACCAGTAACATTCAACAAGGGGGAAAGAACTGAACTTGAAAGCAAGGTAACTCTTCTTTTGACTTTTGCCTGTGGACTGACTGCCTGACACATTGGGACGGCCACTCCCTTGACCTAGTCTTATCAAAAAACCTGTTCTCTGATCTCTTTTGTTGCCCTTCCTGTCTCTGACCATCCCCTTGCTTCATTCAGTCTTTCCCGCTCACCCCCTCTCGCTTCGTCAACCTCTTGCTCATCCCATGACCTTCAGTCCATTGACCCTCTTGACTTTGCTTCCTCCTTCTCCCCCACCCCATCTCTCATCTGTCTACCACCAACCAGACTCTGCTGTCTCCACCTTCAACTCATCCCCTTCTGTCACCCGTGACTCCCTTGCTGTCCTATCTGTCTCATAAACCCCTGTTCTTGGCTCACCCCTACCATCTGTCACCTCTGATCCTGCTCAAGCCACCCAACACCTCTAGCAGAAGTCACATGAGTTTGCCAGACTTCCTCCAGTTTAAGTTTACTCTGTCCGCATTTAGCGATGGTCTTTTCCTGACCAAAGACTGACATTACTCCACATTAATCAAATCTCACTCCCACAAAAAAAAACACCTCACCTCTTCTCAACATTTGTTTCCCTTCTGAAGCCTCCTTGTCCTCCCCCATCCTCCTCTCTCTCATTCTCCCCAGCTTTTCTTGATACGGTCACATCCCTCCTCTCTTTATCCAGCTCCTCCACTTCCCCCTTGACCCCATCCCCTCTTGCCTCCTAGCAGCGATTGTCCCCACCGCTTTGCTTTCTGTGCTGCACATCATCAATCTCTCCCTTTCTACTGAGTCATTTCCATTGGCTTTCAAACACTCCACTGAGACCCTATCCTTAAGAAGGCCACTCTTGATTCCTTCGACCCAGCTATTGCCCCATTTCGTTCCTACCCTTTGCTTCCAAGATCCTGGAGCAGCTAATCTTGTTAACACATGAATAGCTTGACCTCTTGACTTGGGCTCTTTAATTCTCGCAAGCACCCCTCGAATTACGTTCCACGGGGTGCTGCTTTGTCCAGCGGGGGTGGGGGGGAGAGGGAGAGTCTCTTTTTGTGAGAAAAAGCATCACTGGGCACAATCGACACGTGCTGTCTTGATTTCCTCTCTTCAGATTCCTCCCTTCACCCCCTTCAATCGGGATTCTGCCCTCTCCACTCAGTTGAAACTGCCCTCACCAAAATCTCCAATGACCTTCTTTTAGCTAAGGCTAAGGGCCTCTAGTCCATTCTTGTCCTCAATCTCTCTGCTTCTTTTGACACGGTTGACCATGACCTCCTCTTGGATTCGCTACACTCCTTTGGTTTCTGGGACTCTGTTCTTGACTGGTTCTCTTTGTTTCTCTCAAACGGAGTGGTTTGAGATGTTTCTCTTGCTGGGAGTTCCCCCAAGGCTCTGTCTTGGCCCCCCCTTCTCTTCTCCCTTTACACTCTTTGGGTAAATTCATTGAAACCAACAGTTTCCGGTATCACTGGTATGCTGATGACAAGCAACTCTGTCTCTCCACTCATGCGCTCTCCCCCTCAAGCCAGTCTCATATTGCTGACTGTCTTGCTGACATTTCTGCCTGGATGTCTCACCGCCAACTCAAGCTTAATATGGCCAAAACTGAACTCATCTTCCCTCCAAAAAACGTTCCCCTCCTATTTCCCTCTCAATTTCCATTGAGGGAGTTACCATTCAGCCTGTCCCTCAAGCATGTAGCCTGGGAAACATCTTGGATTTCTCCCTCTCCTTTATGCCTCAGATCCAGGCTGTTGCTAAATCCTGTCACTTCGCTCTGTATTAGGGGTGTGCACCAGGGCCCCATATCATTTTTGTTACCATTTTTGTTATTATATGTGTCATTTTCATTTTAGTTAATATCTAAACGTTGTTTTTTTGTTATTGTTGGTATCGGTACCGACTTCAAACAAAGGTTTTATTTTTGGTATCAGTATCGATTTCATGTGCCAATGAAGAATTATTGTCAAGCTGAACTCCTTCCCTTTCTCATTGTGATACAGAAAGAACTGCACACAATAATATATACTGTACACAATATGTAGTTTTATTTATATAATATATACAGAATCTAAGCTAAACCTAACCTGTGTATAATACAAAATGTTCCTACCCTATAATCCTAATATATATAATAAAACAGCCTAGTATCTCTCTCTCTCTCTCTCTTTATATATATTTTAAAAAATACACATACAACTAATATCTAGTAGCTATATAATATATGAACGGGGAGACAGACAGGAAAAGGGAAAAGGAAAACTCAGGTATATCTACTATCTCTAATCTATCTCTATCACTATTCTCTCTCTCTCTCTCTCATATACATAATGTGTGTGTGTGTACCTAAGGAATAAGGATTGGGTGGTAGGGAAGGGAATAAGGGATGGATTTCTAGTGCAAGCACCAGCAGCTTCTGAAAATGCACCCCGACAAGAAAGAGCTAACACAGAGTGAAGCAGTCCAGTCCTACAATGTTAAGGTTTGCAGTGCCCTCCCCCAGAATCATCCTGATTGGTTCTGGGCGGCAGAGGCATTGAGGAATCACAGGGTGCCATTCAACTGCTTGTGCTGCTCATTGGCCAGAGATACATCCATCAGGTCCTTCCCCTCCCAGTTCAAGAGGTCAACACTGTTTCTGGCTCCGAGATATCTGCTCCCTCCTCCCCTCTCCGCATTTCCCTCCATAAACCACCTGCCAGGCAATAATGAAATCAATAACTACTTTAGTTATCGTTATTGATTTAATTTAATTTTTTGACATTTTCATTATTGCAATCACAAACGAAAATGACAATTTTCATTTTCATTATTAATATAACAAAAACAACATGCACACCCCTACTCTGTATAATATTTCTAAAATTCAGCGCTGCCTTACTGTTTCCACCGCAAAAAATTCTGGTCCATGCTCTAGTCATCTCTCGCCTTGACTACTGCAGTTTTCTCCTTACTGGCCTTCCCTTGCTCTGATCTCGCCCCCCTCATCTCCGTTCAACACTCTGCTGCCAAAGTAATCCACATTGCCCATCGCTTTGACTACGTTCAGCCCTCCTCTCTGTCCTGCACTGACTCCCTTTACATGAATGCACTCAGCACAAGCTTCTGGGTTTCACCTTCAAGGCTCTTGATGGCCTTGCTCCCCCATATCTTTCTGCTCTTGTATCCTGCCACGCTCCTGCCTGGGACATTTGCTCTTCCTCTGTCCCCACCCTTGCCTGCTTGTGACCCCTTTCTCCTTTAAACATCTTTGCTCCTTCTCTCTTGCTGCCCCTCATGCCTAGAACTCCCTCCCTGGATATGATCGCTCTGCTTCTTCCCTCCCAACTTCCAAATCCCTCCTGAAAATCTACCTCTTCTGTCAGGCCTTCCCTAGTCCATCATGAGTGAAAATGCATCTTCTTCCCCCTCACTCAGAATCTAGTTTCCTGTAACTAAGTGAAGTATGTGCACCTGCAACCTGCAATTTCTCAACCTCATGAATGTACTCTTGTCTCTCCTGATGTTCACCTCCCCTTCCTCTTGTAAGCCCCCTGGGGATAAGGACCTATCTATAACTATTAATTGTACAGTGCAAGGGAGATGGCTGGGTGGCATTCTATAAATAATAAATAACACCCAGTTACTAAAATTGATACATATGGATACAGGGTAAATTCAATTATTCTCAGGTGGAGGCAGCAAATACAAGGAACAGCTAAATGGAAATTTGTGAGTTTAGCAACTTTTGGTGGGAAGGGCCGCCGAACTGAATAGGGGCAATTGATGGGAACCATATTACCATAATCTGCCCATCTCATAGCAAGGGTGACTACCTGAACTAGAAGGGGTTTTTCTCCATGGTTTGCCAGGCCATAGTGTATCATCATGCATGTTTTGTGGTTGTGCTGGCAGGGTGGTCTGGGAAGAACCACAACGCCCACATCTTCCATTGGTTTCCCTTCTTTGGTTGCATGTACACCAGACAGTTTGGACCCTCCGCTGAAACATGCATTGGGGCCTGCTCATGAGGTCTCCTTTTCTCAGGGACCGTGCCTATGCATTGAAGCCCTGGCTCATGAAGACATACTGTGTTCCTACACCCCGGAGCAAAGGTACATCAACTAGGAACTCCGTGCCACACGTTCTGTTGTGGAGAGGGCTTTTGGACTTTTAAAGCAGTGCTGGAGATCAATTACAGTCAGGAGTGATTTCCAGCTGGAGACCACTTCTAACTACTGCCGCCTGTCTTCTCGATAACATCTGTGAGACTGTTGGAGCTGCATTGCCGAATCCGCCCATTAGTTAGCTCTGGTGAGCTAGCACTCCTGTTCCAGGAACAGCTGAACTGAGCGAAGCAGCACATAGCTGGAGAGAACCTGGACACCTTGTGCCAGGACATCAATCGCGATGCTAGGCCCAACACGCACCATCAGTGATAGTTTAATGAGCATAAATGAACTGTTTGAAGTGGCCTTTTTGTGATATCAATAAAGCCTTTTAAAATGTTTCCTGTGTAACTGTATTTTCCCCTGGCCCATCCAGTCCCCACCCCAGCACGCTTCCCCTCTTTTTGCCCACTCCCTCTCCCTGTGCTATTTCCCATCTGGCAGCCTTTCCTTGTGTGTTCCTTATTGGTATTTGTAGATTAACTGGCTGCATGCCTAAACCTCTTCTACTGTTTCCTATTGCCATTTGCAGGCTAGCCAGGTCTGGGAATGGCAATAGGAAGCACAGTGGCACAGGTTTGCAGTCAGCAGCTTTGCGCCTGTGCGCCTGTGGTTTTCCATTTGCAGGCTAGCCAGGTCTGGGAATGGCAATAGGAAGCACAGAGGCACAGGTTTGCAGTCAGCAGCTTTGCGCCTGTGCGCCTGTGGTTTTCCCATGGTAAGAACATAAGGAGTACCATACTGGGTCAGGCCCATGGTCCATCGAGCCCATCATCGAGTCTCCAACGATGGCCAGCTACAGTAGTTCAAAAGAAGTACATATACAGGTCATGGAGATGTTACCCATCTCCAGCTAACTACTCCCATCTACCAGTAGCCATGGGTTTAAGCCACAACTAGTAAGCATTTATGGCTCTATCCACTAAGAATTTATCTAGTTTCCATTTGAAGCTAGTTATGGTGTTGGCTTTCACTGCCGCCTCTGGAAAGAAGTTCCACAACTATATTGTCAATTGATGGGGAAAGTATTTCCTTTTGCTTTAAATCTGCTGCCCTTTAAATACAGAATGTCCCCTTATTGTGAGAAATGGCAAACAGTTCCCGATTTACTTTTTCCACACTGTTTATGATTTTATAAACGTCTATCACATTCCCCCTCAATTGCGTCTTCTCCAAGCTAAACAATCCTAACCTGTTGAACCTCTCTTCATATGGAAGACAGTCCATCCCTTCTGTCATCCTTTGTTGCCCTTCTCTACATTTTTTCCAGTTCTATTATATCTTTCCTGAGATTCGGTGACCAGAACTGCACACACTATTCAAGGTGGGGTCGTACCAATAATTTATACAGCAGTGTTATGATATCTTTCTCTTTCTCTTCCTTTTGCAATAATGTCTAGTTCCCTTTGCATGTGGGCTTTTCTGTGCTGGGCTACTATGCCCCCCCACCCCCTCCTCAAGTGCATGGCCAGGAGCCTCTCCACCCCCTGTCTTGGTGCATCTGCCCCTCACCCATTCCCTTCCTGCCCCCAAACTGACACATCACCATTCTCCATGCCCCTCAAACATACCTCATTTCCCACAAGAAGCATGTAAAGTAGGGATTATAAAAAATGAAAGAACTTTATTTATTTTTTTAAAAACAGTTCCTTTTTTTGCCTGCTCCTTTTGGGGACAGATTGGTGCACTTACTTGGGTGGTGGGACTGATGGGGGATGTTTTCCTGATCCTTCTTCTGCAGATTAGGGATGGGCGAACAGAGCCGAGTTCGGAAATTCAGTTTGAAAATCGAGTTCAGTTCGGAAGTTCGGTTCGGTCGACTGAACTGGTCGAATTCGGTACGAACTCCAAACTTCCGAACAAAGTTTGGAAATTAAAACCCCATTGAACTAAATGGAATATTATCTTTTAGGGATGGGCGAACAGAGCCGAGTTGGGAAATTCGGTTCGATTCGGAAGTTCGGTCTGGTCGACCGAACTGGTCAAGTTTGGTCCAAACTTCTGAACCGTGTTCGCCCATTCCTACTGCAGATCTGGATGTCGAGGAGTGTTTGAGGAAGGCGTGTGGGAATTATTGGCAAGGGGGAAGCATGCTTGGCCCAGAAACCATTCCCTGGCATGAGTGCAGTGCAGAGAGTTCTCAGATACTTTCCTTTGAGGGTGCAGGGCAGGCAGTTTTGTTCCACATGGGGGTGACCAATGACCAATGAAGTTTCGGAAATAGTGCCTGCCTCTGATCAACAATATTCACAATCATGGCAGAAACATGCTTGAGCAGGAGGCTCTGGTGCTGAATGGACTGGGATAGGCTGCTTTCAGTGCTATGTTTATATGTCAACATTTCACTCTTCTCCTTGCTCGCCTTCTTGATCATGCTATCCAACCACTCAAATTGCTGGCAGAGGTGGGCTCAGTGCCTGTCCTCCCACTGGTGGTCCAGGTGGGCCTCAGCAGCAAAGCCTTGCATTCTGCAGCATTCTGACGCACCAGCTGCTCCATGACCATGCCATTTATGGTATCGCAAATCTGGTCTGCCCTTTGCATGGTCTCCTCAAGAAGGTCCCTTGCCAAATCCTCCCTGCTCTGACGGTTGCAGACCCACAGGCCCTGGTTTTGCTAGGCGCTTGTAGCAGGGGTTTCCATCTGCACCCATTGCACAGGCAGACCTGCAACAAGGAAAGCCATTAGTTCAGACCGCCCCATGTTCCAATCCCAGAGTTTCAGGTCTCTTCCAACACATTTTTCAGCTCTCAACACACCCGAAGGGAAGCAGGAAGCAGGGAAGTAGAGAACTAAGCAGGAGAGAGAATTTTAAACTAAAATTGTGCGTGTGTGTGTCAAAGAGGCTTGCTTATGAGGGAGGACTGGATCTTGAATAACCAATCCTATCACAGATTTAGTTTCAGCTAGGAAATCAACCTCTGAGGACAATCTGAATTCTAAATTTTACTCTAGAAATCTAGAGTTAACCGGCGTTTTCTGTTTCTGTAGCACTGCTACAGCAAGAAGGAATTTGTGAGCACTATATCTAGGTCTCCCAAAGGAGTTTGGAAAGCCTAAGCATCACACTGGCCTGTGATCACTGCATGTGACCCATGATCACTGCATTTTCACTGTTGCCGCCAGTGGGGGAAATGCTGTGAATATGGGTTGACTCAAGTCCAGAGAAAATGTGGTTGCAATGTTGGTGCCAAATGTAAGAGATGGAGACAAAATAGTTCAGATGAGGTCTTTTATTGGACCAACTACTGGTGATGGCTGTAATTAATTGCAGCAGTGACAATACAAATTGCATGTTCAAAGCTACTGTTGCCTTAAACTTAAGAGTTGAGCTAAGCTGGCAAGCTTATTATAAAATAGCTTGTTCATAGATGTACATGATTTAAAACAAACTATCATTCAATTGGCTGTCAAATGTACACCAACTGGAAAAGGTGGCATACAAAACAAGTGAAAGATTTCCTATTTATTGGCCAGTCATATCAGAAGAAATTTCACAGCAAATCCTTGATGTCCTGATCAGCAGAATTGCTGGCTGCAATCTTCCTGGTTGCAGTGTCCCAAGGGGCCACTGTAAGTGGTTCCTTTTTCTGTCATCCCATTTATACTGGAGCTGTGAGCTGTCATGAATTGTTCACAGAAGATCTGTTTTTCTGAGGGAGATTGTTTTTAGCCTATTACTTTGAACGTGGATGACTAAGGCACATGGAAGGTAATTGTGTAAGGTAAAAAAAACAACCTAAAACATTCTCATCTTAAAATTTCCTGGCTCATAGTTCATTGCTTATTCACCCATGCACACAGCCTTGCTAAGAACTGCTTTTTCTCTTTCCAGTTCTCTACCTTTAAACCAAACTAGGGCTGGTCTGAAAAATTTTGATGGAAAATGCTACTTTGGCCAAAATATTTGACATTTTCTAATGAAACTTTGCCTTAAAAAATTGTGGACATCTTACAAGATGAATTCATAGAATCCTAGGATGTCAGAGTTGCAAGGGGCTTTGAAGGTCATCTAGTCCAACCTGCTTCTTGTTCAGCAATTTGTTCTATTGCTGAACAACCTTACTGTTAGGAAATATTGCCTGATATCTAACTAAAATCTATTTTCCTCTGTAATTAGAGCTATATTTCTAGCTCTGCCCTTTGTAGCAATGAAGAGCAGTTCCTTGCCGCCTTCCTATTAGCAGCCTTTTAGATATTTGAAGACTGCTATCATGTTACCCCTTAATCTTCACTTTGCTAGACTAAACATCCCCAGTTCCTTCTACTTTTCCTCATAAGACTTGCTTTCCTGATCCTTGATCATTTTTGTTGCCCTCCTTTGAACCCACTCCAATTTGTCAATGTCCTTCTTAAACTGAAGTGTCTAGCACAATACTTAAGGTATTGTGACCAGTGTTGAGTAGAAATGAATTATTCCCCCTGATGACTTGGAAACAACACTTCTGCTAATGCAGCCTAAAATTGCATCCCATTTTGTGATCCACCTCAATCCCTAGATCCTTTTCACATGTGCTGCTGCCAAGTCGGTATCCCCCTATCTTATACTTGTGCCATTGTTTTTTCCCCCTGGAATGCAGATTTTTACATGTATCTTGGTTGAATCTGATTTTATTGATTTCAGCCCAGATTTCCAATATGTCACAATATCCATTTCCCCCCTTCATTTGGGGCTTGATCAGCTCAAAGCAGGAAGGGGATTTGAGGGTAACTACATCAACTGTTTTACACTCCTGTGAGCAACACACTTTGCTCTTCTGTCACATAAGAGACAAAACCACTCAGGCCCAAGGCCCTTTTCATTTATTTTTACTCTTAATTCTAGTTCTGAGCAGTGGGAGATCAGCCTATGACTACGTAACCCATGGCAGCCGTTTTATGACTATTTTCTTGCTCATGAGCAGAAGAATGTTTGTGAGTAAGCGTCTCTCTCTTTTCTTCTAAAGGTAAATATAACCAAGGAGCTCAGCCTAAAAGGGTGAATGAGTCATCAGCAGAATGGATGGGTCTTTCTGACTTGCGCATGCAGCAGTGCTTTTCTTTCTGAACCATCATGCACAGAGTGCCCCAAGAAAAGGCCTGGCATGTCATCTTGCTGTACTCCGAGATCCTTGATTGGCCCACTTCTTACCTGAAGCAGTGTCATCGTTGCTATTCTTTCCCTCTCTGGGCCTCATTAGTCTTTGTTTGTGGGAGGCTTGAAATCCTGTGTTTCACTATCTGCTTCAGGAGGGTAAAGTGAGACTCTTGCAGCAGCATTTGCAGGTGCTGTGGAAGGTGGCATTGCATCAAAGTGGTGAGGCAAAAGTGAGGTTTCTGGTTAGCATTCACCACCTGGCTCTGAGAATGAATCGGCTTTCCTGCTTCGCTCCAGGTCAGGTAATCTGGAATGCCTTCCTGTGGTGGGCCTAAACCAAGTGAAAGCAGCACTTTTAGTCCTGAAATTTCAGGCACATCAAGATCAGAACTGAAAGACTGATCCAAATGCCCTGAGAAGGACAGGTGCTAAATCTGGATCCACCTCCCAAAAGCTCAAAGGGGTTGTCAAAGGTCCAGTTTTATAATGATCAGATCTGGAATGGCCATTGTGACAGTGTATAAGATGCTACGATCTAGGGATTTGCAAGGGGTGGGGGACTAGGGACGGCTGGTGGGTTTTGAGTTTGGAGGGGCAGTAAGGCCATCTGGCCTGCTGGAGGCGAAGTCCCTGATGGGCCGGTGAGCCGGTGGGCGGAGTCAGGGGGACAGTAGGTGGAGTCAGGGGGACGGTAGGCCAGTGGCATGGCATAACCCAGCAGCCAGGAGTTCCCAGGGTTAACATCGGATGGAAGAAAACAATCTACATGCACATCAAGCTTAAAATAAATAATGTATAAACCCCAAACACAGGGAAACACAGAAAACACTGGCAAAACACAGCAGCAACAAGTCCCCAGGTTTTTTTTATTTTAAATTGCCCCCATGTCCTGCTCTCCTCCGCGGAGGCAGGACTCACATGGGCAATTTAAAAAAACCAAAAAAACCCAACCCCACACGTTCCCTGACTCCCTGCCTTGGCGCCCCCCCCCCCCCTGCCCCCGCCGCTCTGAGCGGCAGATTGGGGGGGCAGCAACAAGGAAGTGACTGGCCTGGTGGCAGGCAGTTGGGGAGCTGTGCTCTCGAACAGCGCGCTTCCGGCAGCCATGTTCTTTCTTCAGCATGTGAGGCAGGGGCCAGCACGCATGCGTGCTGCTCCCTGCCTCAGGCGCCTGGCCCAAAGCATCTTGTCAGGGCGCTTTCAACAAGCGCCCTGGTGAGAGCTTTCCTTGTGCCCATTGAGTGTAATGGAAGCCCCTAACTCCTCCCTCCACAGCACGTCCTATACGTGCGGGCCTCCACAGCATGTCCTATACGTGGATGGAGGAGCTCAGCCGGGCTGAGCGCTCAGCTGCCCAAATCACGTTTTCCTTTGGAAAACACGGTTGGGCTTAGTTTTTTTGAGCCTTCTGGGACCCACTCCTCAGGAGTGGATCTCAGAAGTCAATTGAAACAGTGCCACCGCAGCCTCTGCCTTTGCTTCAGAGCGGAGGCTGCTGCGGCACTGTTAACAGGGCTGCAGCAGCCTCCGCTCTGAAGAAAAGGCAGAGGCTGCTGCGGCACTGTGGGAAGCGGCGGCGGTGTTGTTTTTTTTAAAAAAAAAACAAAGGGCGGTGCTGACGGGCCCTCGGCGCTTGGGGGGTCAGCGCCCCAAACGCTCTGGGAGGCCAGCCACCATTGGCACGGGGATTGCCTGGTCTGAAAGCCCCCCCACGTGGCTTTGCTGGCAGACACACACAGGGATGCAGAGCAGGAAACCAAGGGTGTGTGTGTGTGTGCTTTCAGATCAGCTGATCCCCACACGTATCCTGGCAGTGCATCCCCCCCTGTCAGAATATGCGGGGGTGGGTGGGAGTCTGAAAGCAGCCTCAGTCAGAAGACTAGATTCTCTGCTCTGCCCCCTGTTCAGTGAGTGAGGGGAGGGTCAGGAGGATATAAATTTATTTATTTATTTATTTATTTATTTTTTCAATTTATACCCCGCCCCTCCTGCGAACAGCTCGGGGTGACTTCCAACAATAAAATACACATAAAAACAAATATACATCAAAAATACAGGGCCCCAGGATACATTAAAACAATAAACAATAACAGGGTAGGGGAGATAAAAACCCTAACCCACTCCCCAACCCCACCCCAAAGGCCTGGGCGAACAGTCAGATTTTACAATACCACTGGAATATCGACAGGCTTGGGGCCAGGCGAGCTTCCTCCGGAAGAAAGTTCCAAAGGCGCGGCGTGGCCACCGAGAATGCCCTCTTCATTGTGGCCCCCTGCTTTATGCGGGGAACCTCCAAGAAGGCACCTCCGGCCGACCGAAGGAGCCGCTCTGGGGCACGGAGAGCGAGGCGGTCCCTGAGGTACGAAGGGCCCAGACCGTAAAGAGCCTTATAGATCAACGTCAAAACCTTGAACCTGGCTCAGCACACTATTGGCAATGAGTGCAGAGTCCAGAGCACAAGTGTAATGTGCTCCCAATGACCCTTCCCTGTAAGGAGACGGGCCGCTGCATTCTGGACTAGCTGCAGTCTCCAAACCAGAAGCAAGGGAAGCCCCACGTAGAGCGCATTGCAGTAGTCCAGCCTCGAGGTGACAAAGGCATGGATGAGGGAGGCCAGGGCCGGGCTGGAGACAAACGGAGGCAGCCTTTGCACCAGATGCAACTGGCGGAAGGCAGCCTTAGCGACTGCCTCCACCTGCCACTACAGGCAGAGGCCCGCATCCAATATCACCCCCAGACTCCGGACCTGTTGAGCTATAGGAGGGCAAACCCCCCCAATCAGGGGGGCCACTACCTCCTTCGTTCTCCCCACCAACATCATCTCTGTCTTATCGGGGTTGAGCCTCAGTCTGCTCTGCCGCATCCATTCTGCCACGGCCTCCAAACACTGGGATAGCAACGAGACAGCTGGGTCTGGGTCAGTTGAAAAAGAGAGGTACAGCTGAGTATCATCAGCATACTGGTGACACCGCACCCTGAACCCCCTCACGACCTCCCCCAAGGGCTGCATATAAACATTAAATAATAATGGAGACAGAATAGAACCCTGCGGAACGCCGTATGATAAGGCGCGGGGGCACGATGTCTCATCCCCCAGCACCACCCACTGGCTTCTCCCCGAGAGGAATGAACAGAACCACTCAAGAACGGTCCCATCCAGGGCCCCCAGGGCACGCAGCCACCTCAACAGCAGCCCATGGTCCACGGTGTCAAAAGCGCCTAAAAGATCTAGCAGGATGAGAAATGTTGAACATCCTGCATCCATCGCCCGGCGGAGGTCGTCGACCAAGGCCACCAACGCCGTCTCAGTGCCATAGCTGGGGCGGAACCCAGATTGAAAAGGGTCTAGGAAGCTGATGCTATCTAGATGCACCTGGAGCTGGAGTGCCACCGCCCGCTCAATAACTTTCCCTAAAAAGGGAAGGTTAGAGACAGGTCGGTAACTGGCGAGTGCATCCATGTCCAAAGATGGTTTCTTCAGCAGGGGGCGCACCACAGCTTCCTTGAGGCTGGGCGACAACCTCCCCTGCTGCAAGGACTCATTCACTACCCTCGCCAGCACCATCCCCAACGTCTCCCTGGAGGCTTTCACGAACCAGGACGGGCATGGATCAAGTTCACAACAGCTGGCCCTCACAGACCCCAAGACATCCGCCGCTTTGGCCGGCGTTACTTCCTGAAACTCCCCCCACAAAGCTGGACACCTCCATCACCTTGCGCTCTCCCCCTACTGCCCCTAATCCAGCATCAAAGTCACTCTGAATCCGAGCAATCTTCTCTGCAAAGTAGTTGACAAACTCCTCACAGCGGGCCTGGGACAAGTCCCCATCCAGGCGGAGGGAGGCCGGACTAACCAGGACCGCAAATGGGCCCTATGGAGAAGACGGTCGAAGTCAGATCAAGTCCGACGCCAGCATCGCTCCAGCCTCCTGCCTACTCGTTTCATACACCACAGCCCCTCAGTAAATCAAGGGGCCCTGCGGTGATGTTACAGAGGCAGAGGGCATCTCGGGGCCACCCTGTCAATGGCCTCCTCCAGTAAGTTGTTCCAATGCTGGACCAGCTCATCGATAGAGTGACCGTCCAGATCCAGGGTTAACTCCCTCAGGACCTCTTGGAACCGCTGGGGTTCCATCAGCCTCTGAGGGCGGACCATCCTAACTGGTCCCTTCCCCCTCTGGAGGAGGTGTGCTAGAAGACTGACCTGAAGGAGATAATGGTCCGTCCATGACAAGGGCACCGCCCTAACTTCCCCCACAACCGGACCCCCCGCCTCAAGGCCAGAACTGAAGTTCAGGTTGAGGATGTGCCCCCCACGTGGGTCGTGCAAATAACCTCCTGGGGCAAATTCATGGTTGCCATGGCGGCCATGAATTCTTGCTTCGCCCTGACAAGGCCGGCATCGGCTTGGATATTGAAGTCCTCCCAAACCAAGGTCCTAGAGGAGCCCAGCACCACCTCCAAGGCCAGCTCTGCTAGAGCGGTAAGAGATGCCGCCGCACAGGAAGAGGCCCGGTATACCAGCAGCACCCCTAGCTTGCCCCCAGCCAAATCAAACACCACATGAAGGGCCTCAATACCCACAATCTCCTGGACTGGATACCTCCTAACTGGCCAGTCATCTCTAAAAATAATAGCTACACCACCTCCCCGGCCATCCGTGCGAGGCTGATGCTGCATGGCATACCCAGCCGGAACAAGATCGGCCAAAGTTTGATGGGTCAACTCGTCCAGCCAGGTCTCCGTAATACATGCGAGGTCCACGGCCCCATCCGAGATCAATTCCCGGACAATTGGGGCCTTGTTCACAACGGACCTCGCATTTAGCAGCAGCAGCCCCCCACGTATGGACCTTGGACCTGGCTCCTCCCTCTCCCTCAGCGGGGGGATGGCAACCTGCACCTCCCTCAGGTACCTCGGTCCCCTAGGGGCACGTGCCATCCAACCCCTTGGACCATACCGTCCTCGCCCCAGAATCACCCCAATAGCTGCACCCTCCCCTCTGTCCACCAAAACCTGGCCCCCCAAACCTGGCTGCTCGCCCTGTGGCCTTCCCCCCCCCAACCCACCCCCCAAAACCTACCTCCCACCCACCCCCGGCCATCCTGCTTCCACCAGGGGCCATAGGGGCCATATCCCCCCGCCCGACTCCCTCTCTCACTGGGTATGGGCTCCTCCCCCCTCCCACTAATACTCCCCCCAGTCCTTCCCCTGCTGCCACCAGGGTCAGTCACTGGGACCCTCCCACCTCTTCCCTCTAACCACCCGTCCTACACCCCCCCTCCTCCCTAGCCCTGGACAAAAAGCACCCCACAAAAAGCGTCCCCTGCTGTCCCTGCAGCCCCCAAAAGTGCCGCGGCCCTTTGGCCACGGATCTGCGGCTCACGGCCTGCGGCGGGAGCCCCTGGCTGCTGGGCTTTAAAGCCCCGGCTACTTCCGGGTGGGGGAGGGGACAAGCCAGCCCTCGTGACCGGCTTCTGTGCTCCCCCCACCCCCCGGCACTCACAATGTTCTTTTCTTGTCCCCACAGGTCCATCAGAGTGAGTGGCAGCGGCACAGGAACCCCCTCCTCGCCGGCAGCAGATGGCAACAGTGCACAGCAGAGGAAAGCAGGTAGGTGGATGATCCTGGCAGGGAGCCCCTGGTCGCTGGGCTTTAAAGCCCTGGCTATTTCCGGGTGAGGGAGGGGACAAGAACTGCTTATGGTTCCCCTATCTTGGAGTTGGTAGTATCACAGCTGGAGCTTCAGGAAGACATTACACAAGCTGAGAATTGCTTGAAGGCGAGAGCATTCTGACCACATGCCCATGGCAAGCATTGCAGAAGGATTGGATGGAGGAACATTGAATGGTCCTCCTAGTGCAAGGTTGGGGAAATTATTGGCCCCTAAACCAAATACAGCCTGTGGCTGGCTTTTACTTGGCCCCTTTCCAATACCTGGATATAGCTTCCATCCCCTACCCTCGAGCACTTTGTAGGAATGTTCTCAGAGAGAAGGCTGCAGAGATGGGGGGTGGGGGGTGCTCAGGGGCTGGATCCACAGGCCGGATCCATGATCCGGATTTCTCCCCCCCCCCCCACTTCCTGTCCCGAGCACCAACCCAATTCTGCATTGTCTCAACACACTATCCCTGCATCTTTGCCACACCGATTCCTTTCTGCAGTCCACACCCTGCATCCCTTACGAATGCCTTGCAGACTTCTCACTGCTGTCTCTCTAACTCTTCTGCTGTGGCACTGAAGTAATTTGGCTGCAATGGATTATGCATGAATGCAGAATTTGGGAATTTTGTGTGATGCAGGCCAACATCTCTGTTTTTTGTGGGTGCTACACTGGCCATTTATAAATTGTCAACATTTGAAATGGTTCCCCATTCCATCCTAGTAGTTACAACTCTTGCCTTGGACTTAGGAGACAAAGATAAGTTTGTCTTCCTTTTGTCACACACATCCTGTATGAACTTGGGATATTCATGTAGCCTCTTATGTCTGAGCTCCCAAGCTGTAAAATGGGTAAAACAGAACTACTTGGCCACATAATTGTAATGGGCTCAAGCTACTATGATTGTGCATAATAGTCACTTGCGTCAGGTCAGTGCTATCAAGGAAAGGCTCAGCTGGCTCCAAGCTGCTTCATTGGTGGTCCCAGTCTGGAGCTGTGGAGTGCTGAGCTGTAGTCATGTCAGTCTGAGGAGTGATAGCACAAACTATTTTGCACTGATGTTCTGAAGCCCAGGGTTGAGATGCTGACTCTTCTATAGGTGCAAATCTATACCTGTAATTACACAATAACGAAGTTCCCCCACAGGAAATGTGCTGCTTTGCTACATACATTCAGCAGGTCTCTTTAGTTCAGAAGACAAAAAATATGTAATTATCCTGTTTTTACAAGATACAGCCCTCTCCATGCTGCTGTGGTTGGCAGTGATCAAAGTGAAATTACACAATCATGTTTCTGGCACAAAAAAGAAATACAAATGTTTAACACCCAAATTTTGTTGTTTTACAGAAATAAAATTTCTGTAAAACACTCGCACTCGTACTCCCCACCCGCTTGAGCATAATTTTGATTGGTCAAAGCTGGGTTTTATGTAACAACAGCAGTGGTCTTGAGTTCTTTGTCATGGTGATTCAGTAATGCTTTACTGTTGTCATGGCTGCAGAGTTCCATCCATAGCCAGAGAGATTGCTGGACTCTTTTATTCATAGTTTGAGCGTATAAACTAATTAAACTAACAGCAGCAGCCTATTTTCAGGGCCTTATTTTTCTAATACCCAATTTCAGATTCGTGCTATTTTTACAATCATCCTGAAAAATCAAAACACTGTGAGTCCTCCCTTTTTCCTGGGAAATTCTAGCCTCATAACACTGGTGAAAGTTTGTTGATTGTTTTAACTACATCCACTAATATATTATTCTGTACTATAATATGGTATAATATATCATATATTGTATATATATATTACAATTGGAGTTGGAAAGGCTTCTAAAACTCTCTTTTGAAGATCTAAAATAAAGCTGTTAGCTGATGTGTTTCAACCAAGTTGCATTCCTTATCGCTGTGCTGCTTATGGCATGCACCCAATCCAAATGTTTGACTTCTGAGTTCATGCTTTGCTCTGTAAAAATAGTGGCAAAGTGATATGGAAGGGGAGAGAGACTGAGTTATTCCAGGCATTACGCGCTTCTAGCCTGCGCAAGGACCTGAGAATTAAGATTTTATCAGGATTCAAATAACCAAAAAAATACCAACTTGAAACCAACGGACAAACTGTTCTCATGGAACAGGGCAGGCACAGTTTCTTACCATGCAGCGATGTGCAAATATCTTCCTGAATAAAGCTGCCATTTAAACCAATTTTATTGGGGAGATGCGAATAACACTGCAGGGAACAGTGGCACTGGTAGGCAGTGTCTGAGGCAGGTCTACTTTTTTTTCTTTTTTCTTTTTTTTAAGAAATCCTAACTGAATGATGCTGCTGTATTTGAAAAAAGGTTATGGGCAAACCAGTAGCCAAAAATCACAGGCAAAATTAGAACGGCTCAAATCAACACAGTGTTTTTTCCCTTCACTAACGGATCAGAAACCTTGAGGCCCGGGAAATGTTCCCAGTAGCAATGTGCACCCTAAAATGTAAAAGGTTGGGAAAAGCCTGATATTGGCCATTTTGTGGATGGAAACAAAAGCCAGAAAAAAACTGGCTGGTTTATCTAGCAGTCATTAATGACTTTCCTGCCCAACCCCCTGCCCTGGTCATCCTGTAGACTAAATCACAATAACGTCTGTCTTCTATTCTGCTCTAGAAAGGCAGGCTAGTCCAATGATTGGGTTGCTGTCTGGAGAAGAGGGTTCCTTCCACTGCTCTGACAAGCTCTGGGCTGGGAAGCATGGCTTCTGAAGCAGGCTTGGCCACCTCGGGCATTTCATTTTTTATATATATATAAATTAAACACTGCATGGAGTTCTGCCCTAAGGCCCTGGGCACTCAGCACTTTGGAAAATCTGCCCTTTATTCTGTTGCTTAAATAGAAACTGTGCTTCTCTAAAAATCTGCAGAAGCCTGTCCTAGTTTTAGGTGATTGGAAAACTTTTTGCTTATCCATACTATGCTGGCACTCTGGAAGGAGAAGGAACTGATTGTGTTTAGTTGACACTTTTCCTAACTGCATTTGAGTCAAACGAGCTGCCCTCCAAAGTGCTTTTGGATACCTACTCTGGCTCCCAAGTTGTTGTTGTTTTTTGCTGCTTACAATCCATGAATTGAAAATGGAAGCTGCTCCTGCCTGTTTCGTTACCCCCTCATGGCCTAAGGTAAGTGTGTTTAGCAGACTAGTCTGCAATCGTGGAGTGAGAAACAGGTTGCCGGTGCTACTGCCAAAACTTTGATGCCACCACTACAGCAACATAAACAAGGACGATTCTCTCTCCTGCACCAGGGTAATGCAGGACATGAGGCTGAGAATGGAAATCTGGGACTGTCCTGCTGGGAACGAGACATTAGATGTCTTTGTTGTTGTGATGGGGGTGATCTGAATACATGATGTGGCTGTGCATGAATGCCCGGGTGATGCTGAGGACTAATCAATGCTGACATCAGATGCTTGAGCAACAGGATGCTCGAGAAAGATGCTGTGCCCTCCTTTTTAAAATTCTGTGTTGTTTGGTTAGCCACGGCAAATGGCGCCAGAGCCAGTAACGAACACCAGAGAATCTGCAAATTAGAGAGGATCTTCCTATGGAAACAGTCGACAGAGTGGTTTTCCATAAACCCTAGAAGTGGCTAATGTATCGGTATTAAATAGGTCAACAATTGGCTTATTAACCAAGCTTTAGGAGTTTGCATAATTAATTACTCATTGCCAGACTGTATTACCATAAATTGGTATCATTTCTTGTTTGCCCAATTTCCTGCTCTGGTATATGTCATTAGCCAAAAATCACAGCAAAACAGGACCTTCCATATCTGCTGAATCACAAAATTGTTGGCTTTTTAATCTGAAGAGAAACAAGGCTCTTAAAAAAAAAAAGTAAAAAAAAGAAAGAAAGAAAGAAAAAAGACCCCCTGAATGTTTTTATAGCTGAAGGAAGTAACATTGTTTCAGGATTGCCTAGTAAATATAGCTGTAAATTGAAGTGTCATTATTAGCTAAAAGCAATTCAGTATACTCAAATGAGGCCTAATTGATTGCTTTCTCCCCCCCTTTCAAAGTTTGATGTATTTCACTGTAACATGTTCCCCCCAAAATATGGCAGAAAACTGTTTTCGTCGCTCTAAAATCTTCTTGCAGGCTGCTCAGTGGAATCGGGAGCATATTCACATTCTACAAACACTTTCCTTTTTACTGTCAGTGTGACCCATCTCCTCTCCCGATTGGGCAGAAACTGGGCTGCCAACACAGCTGTAAATTGTGTGTGTGTGTGTGTGTGTGTGTGTGAGAGAGAGAGAGAGAGATCACTTACTTAACTTGCTAGTCACTGTTATGTATTGCTATGGAGATATATCTTAAGTTGCATTTTATATCCTGTCACCATCCGCTGAGTTCTACTTGATGGTTGATCACGAAACAAAATATTACAGATCTTTTTCTAGATACTGATTAGATTTTCACAGCTGAATCAAACCACTGCAATAACTTCATGTCTTTAAAATCAATTATTCAATGGATGTTAGCAGCATGCTGTTTGAAAGTCACTAAATACCCATTTAAATAATATCATTGTCCAGCTACATACATTTTAATTATTTGCACAAACCTTTCATTGTCTTTAGCTAGGCAGCAGGCTTGTGAGGGTCTAAAGTTATTCCATAAAATCGTACAGCAACTTAATATGGGAAGAAATGTCCTTCATTGTAGAAGTATTTAGTCATCTTTCTCCCTCAAACAGAATGTAAGAATGATGTTATTAATTATTATTTTATTATTTTATTATTATAAGCATTTGTATAGCGCCACCTGCGTACCTGGTACTTTACAGAACAATAAGATAGATGCAGTCCCTGCCTGTGGCTTACAATCTAATAGACACGGAGGGGGGAGACAAGGAAAGGGGACATAGGGAGAGACAAGGGATAAATAACATTCAGCGGATGCGAAGTCTCAGGTGCATGTGCTTGGCTTGGTTGCAGTTAGGCAGAGTCTGCGGGGAGGGCAGACAGTAAATATTGAGAGGAAAGTTCTAACAGGTGTCAGGAAAGGTGGCGAGGAAGAGTTGGGTTTTGAGGAGGGACCTGAAGGTGCGGAGGGAGCGGGCGAGGCGGATGTGGGCAGGGAGGGAGTTCCAGGCCTGGGGGGCAGCAAGGGAGAAGGGACGAAGGTGGTTAGGGGAGCAGGGGAGACGAGGGAGAGCGAGGGAGGGGGTTTCCCTAGAGTTTGATCACCTATTTCTTCAGGAAGAGTTTGTTTGCTTTACAACTAGGCAGTTTTGCAAGAAAAATGATTCAATCTGATACAGGGGCTGACTTTTGAAATGTGGCTCCTATTTTTGCAGGCACTTTTATGCATGCCATTAATTGAGAGTGTAAAAATGCCAATCTGAGCCCCCTTTTCAAAATGAGGCCTATTTCCTTGTGTCACTGAACACACCATTGCAAATAACAATCTGAGTATCAAAGGAACATTTCATTTCCATGGGATGTGAGGTTTGTACAAGTTATGAAGGAGACAAACGTTGATGCTTTACATCCACTTGTTAAGGCATCTTTTATCTAGGGCCTGTAAGGAAATGTACAAGCATTCACTAAATCTCCAAATTCCACTTACTGATAGAGAAATATGGGCGAGGAATTCATTACACATTTGTTTTCTTGTCTGTTCAAGAATAGATTTTGGTTCAGTATTTTGAATTATTTTTCTCCCTCATTTTTGGCTTTAAGTTGTTCCTATCTGGTTTGCTGTAAGTGTTCTATAGTTGAAAGCTGAACTACATAGTAGGGATGGGCGAACAGATCGCAGTTCGGGTTCGGCCGTTCGGTTCAGCTGCGTTCGGTTCGGCAGTTCGGCTAGTTCGCCGAGTTTGGGTTCGACTGTTCTGTTCGGCCGTTCTGTTCGGCTGTTCAGTTCGGCCGTTCGGGAAATGTTATGGGTGTTTTTTTGGTTTTTATATATATATATATATATATTGGGTTTTATATGGTTTTCTTTTGTTTTTTATTTGGTTTTTTTGTTTTTATATGGGTTTTTAATTTATTTTTTAAATCTAATATTATATATATCAATCTACACTAAATCTAACTGCTATTAACTATTCTAAATGCTATGAACTAAATGGATTATCTAATAAGTACACAGGCCTATTCCTACAAACACTAAAACTAAATCACTAACGCTATCTCTATCGCTAAGCTAACTCCTACAACTCTCT
>QEPC01004593.1:3471997-3513659 GCA_003113815.1 Sphenodon punctatus | reverse complement strand
TACAAAACTGAAATGAAACTTAAAGCAATCTAAAAATCCTTCTCAACGCCTGCTGTTCAGGAACAGTGACTAGCTCAGAAGGTGTTGGGAAGGGGGGAGGCAGATAATTAGTTTCGTTTCTTGCAAGTCTCTCCACCCCTGGTGCCTGGAAGTTTGCTCCTCAGTGACTGACTACACCTCCCTGTCATGTTTGACCTTCCAGTGAACCCTTTTTTGCCACCCGATAGCGATCCGAACTGACTGAACTGTTCGGCCATTTCGCCGTTCGGTGTTCGGTTTGTTCGGTATGTTCGCGTTTGGGTTCATGTTCACGTTCGGTCATCCGAACAGGCCGAGTTCGGGCCGAATTTCGAACTTCCGAACTGCGTTCGCCCATCCCTACTACATAGGTTGGGCCCAAAGGGTTACGTGGTAAATCTCTATTCCTTGGTTGAATGAGCATAGCTCCCAGAATTGGGTTTCGCACCTGGGATTCTAAACCTTGTTTTCCACAGAGATTGAGGGCATTTTGTATTAAAGTTACCTTTCCAGCCAGTATTCCACTATTCCATGAAGTTCATTTGCTAGAACATTAATGGAAAGCTAATGCCAAAGAAGGTGCAAGTATAGCCCACTGAGTACAGTAAAGACCTGCTCTTTAGGATGCTTTGGAGGAACATAAAAAGTGTCTGGGGGAACAGGGAGCTTGGGAGGGGAAGGTGACTGTTGCTTTTTTCACACACACACCCTCCAGCTGTCTCAGCCCCACCCTATTGGGGCTAACTGCTTCTCCAGGACACTCTGGAGAAGGGGTGATCTCAGAATGGGAAGGGGTGGAGGGTGGTGGTTACCAGGAGTGGGGCAGCACTAATCTCCTGTTCTGCTCCGTCCTCCTTCCCTATTTGTCTCAACTCATCTGGACGCAACCTGGGACAAGCAATGGCTGCAGATAAATGAAGCATCTGCATGAGCAACCTCAAGGTAGCCACTAGACAACATGTCCCTCCCCAACCCACTTATGAATGAGCCACAATAGTGTTCATGCTGGATCCCTACATAATCTTGTTTCATAATGAGTTACCAGGCAAGACATCAACCTGCTTGTAGCAAGGTGTTCACTCATCTGACTGCTAGCGTTGTGTAGTGCGCGTACTTTCCATCATGTAGCTTGTTGTGTGGCGAGTCACCCACGGTTTAACCTGAGGAAACTCACTCTGCTTGGAAGGCGAAGGGGCAACATCGCCCAAGAAAAAGCCTAGCTCCCACTCTATGCTCCCCGGGGTGCTGAAGGCTGGGGAACCAGAGTGGATCCAGTGACTACTGGCCCAAGTTTCCTTCCGGGCCGCTCCCCATAACATCGGGGGCGGCTGCAGGGAGTGAGGGCGGCAGCTGGTCGGGGGCTCCAGAGGTGGCACAGTGGCCATTCAAGGTGATAAGATCTTCTTCCCCCCTCCTGATGACTACAGACATAAACAACTGGAACTGGGGGTGGGGCATTGGCAGTCGGTCAGCAAGGGGCCATGGAGCAGCTTGTCCTCCCCACCCCCCCAGTCTTGTGGGGGCAGGTCTGGGGAGGCCTCCTTCCGGGCCACTCCCCATAACATCAGAGGCGGCCGCGGGAAGTGAGGACGTCAGCTGATTGGGGGCTCTAGAGGCGGCGCGGTGGCTATTCAAGGTGACAAGATCTTCCTCTCCACTCCTGATGACTTGAGACATTAACAACTGGTACTGGGGGGGGTGTTGGCTAGCAAGGGGCCATGGAGCAGCTCGTCCTCCCCCCCCATGCGGGGGGCGGGGCCTGGGGAGGAGGACGAGCAGCTCGTCCTACCCCCACCCTTGCGGGGGCAGGGCCTGGGGAGGCTTCCTTCCGGGCCACTCCCCATAACATCGAGGGTGGTCGGAGGCACGTGTCGGGGGCACGGCTCGCCGGGAGGTTGGGGAGGAGGGCTTGTCGATGGGACTAGCTGATGTGAACTCTTTGCTGTTATGGATTGTGAGAAGGCCTCCCGCTCTCCCCAGTGAGAGAGGGGTTGAGAGGGAGGATGTCCCCTGGTGGCAGCAGGGGACAGAAGGATGTATTGTAGAAGGTCCCTGATGTGAACAGGATGGGAATGTTAGGACTGATAATAGTAAAGGATAATCGGAGGGGGTAAGATGTCATTATTTATTGTTATTGGGGGGGGGGGAGTGTCAATTGTGTATTGTTTTTGAAATGCTGGGTCCCCCTGTGTGGGATATAGACCCTAGCGTTACTGTATTTGTGTGTTGCTTTGATTGTTGGGTTCCCCTGCTTGGGGAAAAAACCCAATTATTGTATTTATTTGCTGTTGTGAGCCACCTCGAGCCGCCTTTGGGCGGGAGAGCATGGGATACCAATTTGAAATGAAATGAAATATAACCCCAAAAGATCACTGCGACAGTGAATCCAGAGGCAGCTGTGCTCCATGAGGAGAGAATCCGCAGCACAGCGCGGGCTTTGTTCAAGTTGTAGAGCGGGGGTGGGGAACCTTTCTCCCTGCAGCTCCCTGCTTGGTGCTCGTCTTAGGGTAGTGTTCTGTGACCATCCAATGAAGAGGCAGACCTCAAATTTGAATTTGTGAGCGGACCATGTGAGGAACACTCCCCTTGCTCTTCAGTTTGAGTTCTGCCTTTGCACTGGAAGAATCAGACCAGGGCTCGTCCCGAACCCTATCTTCATCAGTTTGTCTCCAAGTTCGGAGAGAAATCTTTAGCAGACCTTCCCTTCATCTTTTCTTGCAGGGAGGTCGAAGGCTTTAGGCTGCCTGAGGACACTGCATGCTGAAGCCAGGAAAAAGGTAGGAGGCTTCTGGTTTTCCTCCAGGCAGAGGACTGGGTGCTCCAGCGCTCCCCTTCAAGGGAAAGCAGGACCCCTTATTAGGCCCCATCTGCATGCCTGTTCTCGAGGAAGTGGGCGTCCCCCTTCCCACATCCGGGGAAACAGGGTACTTTTTAAATTCCCTGGCCAGGAACCAGGTGACCCCCTTCCCGGGTACAGAGAAGCAGGGTCTACCCTCGCGGTTCCCGTTAAGGCAAATGGTGCCCCCACACACAAGGAGGCACTGTGACTTGGGACTATTGGTGTCTGTTTTGGAGAGTTGGGCTCTCTTCCCCCTCCCCACTTTTTTCTGCATTGTCACACTGTGGCATTCTCCCGAGGCTCAGCCTACTCCCGGAGCTCTCCTCTGCCCTCAGGAGAAGCTAGGAACGGGTGGGAGGGGTGCGTGTGCTGCAGCTGGGATTCTGCTGCTTTCACTATTGATTCCCCACCCCACCCCAGTCAGGCACCACTGCCATGGCACAGCACTGCCGATTCTCCTTGCCCGACCCTCTTCCTCAGGGCTCCTGGCTGGGGCAGCTGTTTCAAGTGGCCTCAGTGCAGCACAACCTCGGAGTTCCAAGCGGCTGGCAGCCTAGCATTGCCGTCTGGCCTCCGCCCGACCTTCCCGTGATGTGGGCACACAGCCAGCAGGCTTCTTGGCACTCACAGGCTTCTTGGCACTCCCACGCATCTGCACTGGCCATGCGGTGTGCATCCAGCCACTGCTTCCCTGCTGCATTGTATTTTTAGCCACGCCTGGCATCTATCCTCAGCCCAGCTCCCCAGGGAGCTGCGGGATACCTGCGGAGCATTACTGGGTGCCGCCATCTTGCCCACATGTCTTCTATGGTTGTCACCATCTTGGCCAGGTGGAACTCATGGGCACTGCCATTTTGGGCCAGTCGCCATCTTGGTCATGTGGCCCACATGGGTGCCGCCATCTTGGCCAGGCAGCATCTATGGGTGCTGCCATTTTGAAGCCTCTCAAAGAAAAAGAAAAAAAGGCTTATGCGGTCCTTCTCTTCTCACAGCATGGCACCACTGGAGGAAGAGTCACCCAGGGAACCAACCGAGAAGAAGTCTTCCCCAGAAAATAGTAATCGCATAAGAAAGGAAAGTAAAGTAAAAATAAAAACAAAGTCTCAAATAAGAAGTCCACACAGGCTGTGGTTCAAACCCAAGACAGAAAGATCAACAACCCAAGTCCTGAGCCCACTCCAGGGGATTGTAACCCAGGAGCCTTCAAGTCACCAGAGGTCATTCTAAATTGGCTGGTGTAATCAGTAAATAAGCTCAGCTAGCAGCTAAACAGGTCGACTGCTCTGAATGCAAGTAATCAAACACCAGATAACTCCCCACCAGCAGCCGAGACTGATAGAGATCTTCAGATGGAGGAGCAAGACAAATTAATTCATGAAGAAGAGCACCACTTTGAGTCAGAGGTGGATCAGAGTGACTCACTGTCAGACTCAGAGCTCTTGCGCATCCTAAAGCGCAAAGGACTTAAGGTAAAAAGAGATAAGGACGAGGGTTGCAGATCCTCGAAGCTAGACTTACCCTCAGAATTTGGGTCCTCAACAGAGGAGAGTGAGGCCTCCAACAGTGATGACTCAGCACAGGGCTTACATCAAGACAGTCTGTTCGACAAATCCATGTTGAACAAACTGCTCGCTAAGGTCACTGAAGCTTTAAACATTGAACAAGAAAAAAGAAAAGATCAAGGGGAGAAGCATAGCTCCAGGAACAAGTACATGATCAATGAGAAGAAAAAAGAGATTCAGTTTCTGCTCCCAGCAACTTTCAAGAGGATCATCAAGTCGACCTGAAGCCAAAGTGTAAGAAGGACCAGAGGGTGTAGATGGTCCAACAGCCTGTATCCCTTCCCACCAGACAAAATGGGCCTTTTTAAAATTCCATCTTGTTGATCCCCCAGCTGCTCAACTGGCGAAGGACTCGGCTGCTCCCCCCAGAAGGACCCATTTCCCAGAGACCCTACTGACAAAGCAGTAGAAACAGTCCTGAGACAGAATTTTGAGGCTGCAGCCAATGGGGTGAGAACATCCACAGCCATGACTTTTGTGAGCAGAGCTATCCTAAACTGGGTTGATGAGGCGAGAAACCCAGAGATATCTGTGAAAGCTCAGGACACTCTGCTCAATCGGATAGTGACCGCAGCAGCATATGTTGCGGACACATCAGTAGACGTGATCAAAGCAGGGTCCACTGCAGTGGCCTCAAATGTGGCACCAAGAAGAAGAATCTGGCTCCGCACATGGAAAAGGGATTCAGCCTCTGAGACCACTCTGGCCACAGACCCATTTACAGGCAAAAAGCTAATTGGAATCAATCTTAACAAGATGGCCGAGGAGTCCACTGAGAAGAAAAAGATCTTACTTCCACCCTCCAACAAAAGGAAGTCTCACTCCTTTACCTGATCTACCAGTCACAGTTACTACCGACGACAGTCAAGATGGCCCCACAATAAGGAGCAAGCATACCACAAAGCATGATGGCTGGCCATGAGAAAGCCGAACTACAATACCAAGGGCAGGGGAAGAAGGGGTAAAGAGCCCCCCCCCCCAATCCTCTCAGTGACTGCAGAAGAGTTTATCTCTCCCCCCCGCCACCACCACCCCCGAAGGCCCTTCATCTCAGGGGAAGACTAAGTCAGTTCGCACACAAATGGGAAACATCCGTGAGCGACAACTGGGTGAAGGGCATCATAACTTCAGGATGCAAAATAGAACTGACGGCCTGGCCCCAGGACAGATTTATCCCATCATCCATCTCATTCAGCAAAGAGAAACGCATCATGATGACGGTGGCCGTACACAGGTTAAAAGAGATAGGAGCAATAGAACAAGTGCTGCTAGAGCAATGCCAACTCTGCCTCTACTCAATTCTATTCCTGATTCCCAAAAAGAATGGAGAAGCCAGAGCAGTCCTGAATATCAAATTCTTAAACAAGTTTACCCAGTACACATGCTTCAGAATGGAGATGCTGAAGTCCATCCTGCAGGCTCTCAGAAATGGCGATTGGCTGACCTCCATAGGCCTGAAGGAAACTTATCTTCATATACGAATTGCCCACAGCGCAGATGGTTTCTAACTTCTGCATGGTGTACACTGGCAATATACTGCATTACTGTTCGACTTGGCTTCAGCTCCGCAAACATTCACCAAAGTCCTGGTACCACTGATAGCTTTTCTACGTCAGAGGGGCTTACCCATACCTCAACATCCTCCTCCACTCCAGATTGAGGGTAAAGGCCTTAAAGGACCTGGAAGTTACACTCAGAGTTCTGGAAGAACACAGATTCCTAGTAAATCATCTAAAGAGCCACCTCTGTCCCACAACCGAGATTGTGCACCTAGGGGCAACACAGCAAACAATATAGTCAAAGTCTTGATGGAGCCCCAGCAAAAGATCAGGGTTATGGCAGGAGAGCTGTATGCTCGTCAGGCGCCCCAAGTCATGGACCTGTTTAATTAGAATTTATCTAGTTTCCCTCCCAAGCACAATTCCCCAGTCGGGATCTTAGTCACCCCCACACCACAAATTAGACACTTTTAATTGGGTACAACACTATTTTATTATCCTGCTCACACAGTCAGGTACAGCATGAACCCAATGCAACAGTTATTGGATAGATCCTAGCCTGGTCTGCCTAACACAGAAAATACGTTTCTTACGTGTCCTGCAGATCACAGTGGCGAGCGTTGGTTTGGAGAGGTTGATACAGGTGGGGGCCCGGGGGTCCATACCTGGGAAAGGTGCCCCTTGTTGAGTTGCAGAACTCCCTATGGAGGAGGTCCAGAAAGGGTCAACAGCCCACAGACACTAAGTTAGATGCCAAGCGCTGAGACAAGGACCTGGAGTATTGCTTGGCTTTTTATACTGTTCTGGGTGGGGACATGTTATCAAAATACTGAGTCCAGGGTTCGATTGACCTTTCAGGCAGGAGGGACTGTATCAGCATATTTGGGAACAAGGCCTTTTGTCATCTTTTGATGGTTTGGGGCTTACCTAATTGATATGCTAATTTATTTTCCCCCAATCTGTTTTCAGAGCATTCAGGCCCCAAACCTCCAGTCAGGGCCAAACCTTCTGTAATTTAGATTGGAGTCTTACTCATGCCCCTCCCGGCACCTCCAAGGCTACTTTTCTCATCGACACCCAGTCACTCTGCATCAAAATACTAAAAAGACCCCTTTGTCCGTTTAAGTGTCACCACCTATCTCATGTTTTGCAGTACTTATAACTTTGTTTATATCAACATTCCTCTCTCCTCTCAAAAACAATTTCCTTTGTGCATGGCTCTCAACTTCGTATCACTGTGACCTGAGGCTTTTGGTTTGAGGCTTAGCTGACTAGTTGGTTCTTAGCTTGTACCCATCATGCTCTATAATATGAACCAGTGTTTTTCCCACTTGGGCTAACAAATATTCAATGCTATTCATATTTAATCTACTAATGCTACAAACAGGTGTTATATAGTTACTAAAGCAATCTAAACGCAGGTTTACAATCATGTGGTCGGGAGAATACAATCAAAATGCAGCACAAGTCAGTGTACACAGTCACTAAGATCATATAAAAACACCATCTAACGATGGAAAAGGTGGCAGCGAGCTTAATGGACAAAAAAGAAGCATATACAGCAAAATGGTTTCCATGTGTATGTGTTATGACAAACAAAAACCTACCTGAAGACCAGAGAGCATACTTATTTGACTACTATGTATAACCAAAACAGAACCTACCTGAACCTAAAGGAAAAAAGTGAACACATTTAAAAATTGTAACCACAGTTAAACATTTGTAAGTTTGTGTATATTGTTATTTAAAATAAAAGTTTATAATTTAAAAAAAAAAAAGATAATATAAAAACAGGTTTACATGGCCAGGTGAGATTACAATAAAAATGCAACAGACCTAGCGTGCTTCCTAGGGCACATGGTAGCATGCATGGACCAGGTGCAGTGGACCTGCTGGCACCTCCACCCACTTCAAAATTGCTTCCGACTGTTTCAGAACCAGATCATGGGCAGGGCAAGGAAGAAGGTTAAGATCACACCCAACTTGGCAAGATAATTTCTCTGGTGGACATCCCCCACACCATTCATCAGAGCAGTTCCAATGAGGGACCCGCCAAGACTTCTGTTTATGACAGATACCAGACTTAGAAGCTGGGAAGCCCACATGACATCCAGGGGAAGTGGTCCCCAGTAGAGACGAGACTCAGTATAAACTTACTAGGGCTCAGAGTGATCTGCCAGGCTCTCGCCGCATTCAAGGACACGATAAAGGGCTCTCACGTGTTGATACAAATGGACAACACAACTGCCATCATGTCATGGCATACGTGATAGGCATGGGCGAACAGATCGCGGTTCGTGTTCGGCCGCGTTCGGTTCGTGTGTTCGTGTTCGGTCGTTCGGTTGTATCGCACGTTCGTGTTCGCCCGTTCGGTTCGGTAGCGTTCGTGTTCGGACGTTCGTGTTCGGTTGTTCGGGCAGGTCTTGCGTTCTTGGTCGTTCTTTCGGTTCGTTCGCGATCGGGTTGTGCGTTCGTGTTCGGACGTTCGGTTCGTTCGCCATCGGGTTGTGCATTCGTGTTCGGTCGTTCGGTGTTCGGGTGGTTCGCGCGTTCAAATATTTATATCTCTATATCTACACTAATAACTAACTAACTACCTAACTAATAAATGTATTCTAAATGCTATGAATAACTCCAACAAACCCTAAAGCTGAATCACAGAAAACAGTAAACTCTATCTCTATCAGTAAACCTTAAACTAAACTACTCCTACTATGTCAAAACAAAAATGTATCTACCTAATCCTATCTATCTACCTATGAATATATGGGATGGGGGTTGGGGGGCAATCACAAACAAGACAAGGAGGGGTACAAAACTGAAATGAAACCTAAATCAATCTATAAATTAATATACTACTACTCTAATGAATCAAAAAAACAGGGGAAGGGAATGGGGAGGGAATATTCAATGGAGGGGGGAGGGAAGGAGGAAGATTGAAGATTGAACACAGGGAGGGATAAAAACAAAAAATAACAACTAAATCTATCAAAGCTAATGTAAATAAATGAGAATATGGGGGTAGATGGGTTGGATGGGTGAAATAGGAGGAGGATGGCAATGGATTGGGGAGCTGGAAAATGCTGGGTGAGGGAGCCTTCTGAAACGCCTGCTGCTCAGGAACAGTGACTAGCTCAGAAGGTATTGGGAAGGGGGGAGGCAGACAGTTTTGTTTCTTGCTGCGCCCGCCTCAAATCAGCCCCATTGGCTCCGTGCAGCCTAGCCCGTGGCCAATCATAGACTGCCAAGCCAGTGGTCTGAGGCGAAAAGAGATGGTGATTCATCAGGCTGGCTGCTACTCCAAGCCACTCTCCACCCTCCACCCCTGGTGCCTGGAAGTCTGCTCCTAGCTGAGTCAAATGACTTCCCCCTCCCTGCTACATTTGGCCTTCCAGTGACCTGACATAAGACCATGTTTTAGCCACCCGAACACAACCCAACGCGATTCGAATTGAATGAACTGTTCGGCCATTTTGTCGTTCGGTGTTCGGTTCCGTTCGGTGTGTTCGCCATTTTCGTCGTTCGGTTCCGTTCGGTGTGTTCGCCATTTCGTTGTTTGGTGTTTGGTTCCGTTCGGTGTGTTCGTGTTCGTGTTCGGTTGTCCGAACAGGCCGAGTTCGGGCCGAACACCGAACTACCGAACCGCGTTCGCCCATCCCTAATACGTGAATAATCAAGGAGGTTTGAGAGCCAAAGCCCTGCAAAAGGAAACAGTCACTGTTCAGATGGAAGTGACAAGAATCAGTTCGATAAAGGCAATACACATCCATGGAGAGGACAACATGGAAGAAGATTGGCTGAGTCGCATGGACCCAGGGGAATGGAACCTACACAACGAGGCATTCTGGTTGGTAACCTTGTCCTGGGGCCGCCCAGTCATGGATCTCTTCGCCACACACCACAACAGAAAAGCAGAGGAATACTTTTCCAGAAGGAGGAACCCTCACGCAAAGGCGACGGATGCACTTCAACAGCCATGGCCTCGGAGTCTTCTTTATGCCTTCCCGCCCTTCCTGATCATAAGAGAGACTATCCAGAAGGCAAGGTAGGAGAAAACCAAGCTCATTCTGATTACACCATTCTGGCCCAGTGAGCCTTGGTTCTTAGATCTGGTGGAGATGCACAGGGCCAGCCTCAGGCATATGCCACATGTGAGCCCCGTGCTTGCCTGGCTAGGCGGCAAGCTGCAGTCAGCTTCTCCCCCAATAGGTTCTTCTGCCTCCCCTTCCTGGCTCTGGTCCCCATCCCTCACCTGCCTCTGCTTGCTAGTAGTGCAGCAGCTAGTGGGGACTTGGGAGATAAAACTGTTTGTTTACAAACAACTCCTCCCACAGTGAAGGTTGCGGACTTGTAAAGAAAGTTCTTCGAGATGGCTCCTAACGTTCTCACAACTGGGTTGTGGATGCTCACCCTATTAAAATAATAGACCACGTGATGGTCTCTAGCTCCTGTAGTATAAAAAGCACTCTCCCCCCTCAGAATGACAGTTCCTTCCAACCCTTTCTAGGAATATAAGAAAAATCCACACAGGGCTGGAAGGGTGGGTGTTGTGAGAATGTTTAGAGCCATCTTGAAGAACCTTGTTTCTCGAAGAACCTTGTTTACAAGACAGCAACCATCTGTTCTTCCTTGAATGGCTCCTCGCAGGCCATTTTTACATGGCTCCACTGGGTGGGGGGTTCGTGGGTGCACTGGTGCTTGGGCGGGACGTGCACACAGCCGCACACGCATCCCCACTCACCCCCTATTCATCCGCACCCATGGAGTAACCGCCATTTCCCCCAGTTGCTTCGTATGTGGGGAAAAGTGTTAGATGGGCATGTGCACGCACCCCTACTCACCATGGGGCTCCTCCACCGCACAAATCTGCGTGTTCATGGCTGATAGAGGCCTGTGTAAAAAGGGCCACATTCTCACAACTGTCATACTATCTTAGGTAGGAATTTAGGATGTAAAACAATATCTATTCTATCTTGGAAAATCTGCAAATATAGTTCTGAGATTTTTATGGCTGCTATTTCACTAACTCTTCTTAATGAGGTTATTGCTAACAGGAATACTGTCTTTAAACCCCCACCACATAACCAGTTCATTTGCGTCCCCCATATAATGAATTCATGCTGCCCCAGGCAGTAAATGAACTGGTTATGGGTGGGGGGCAGCGTGAATTGATTACATGGGGGCCGAGGGTGCAAATGAACTGGTTATGGGGTGGGGGAAGTGTGAATTGATTATAGGGGCACAACTGAACTGGTTATATATATGTCTCTTTTCATGGCATAATGTGCTTAATAGGCTGGCTGTATTTTGGGTGTCTGGTGTATTTGATAGCAGTGCCTCTGGATCGGTTGCACCATGTGCATACACAAGGCACAGGCAGCACTGGCAGCAAGAAGTAACAGGCCCTGGAGACCAGGCTGGCTAAGCTCACTTCCCTCCTCCAGTAAGGCAGTGGATGTAGTTAGTCTCTGTGTCTGCCTCACTGCCCACTTGACTGCCCCTGCAGTGGAACCACTCCTGGGGAGTGGTGGTAGACGCTTAGCTGGGGAGGTTGGGGCGGGGGGGGGAAGCATTGGGAGGCCATGCTTATCTATGGCTCATGGTCTATGAGCACCAGGTAAGGCAGCCAAGGGGTGCCAAACCAGGGCGGGGGAGGTGGGAGAAGTCACGCTTCTCCATGGCTGCTTGGAGAGGTGGAGAATGGGAACCCTTCCTGTCCAAAGGGAGTAAATATTATGTAAATTTACACATTTGCATAATTAGGTGGTGCCTAATTATGCAAATTAGGCCCCACACCACGACTTTGCACATGGCCTCACAAACCCTGGGACCGACCCTGGATATGCAGATACAGCTGCCCAAAGACTGCAAAGTCATCCAAACCTCTTAAGTCATAGTCTGCTGAAGCATCCAGATCTCAGCCGCTTACAACTGACAGCCTGGCTACTGAGCAGAGGGCGCTAGAGGCCAGAGCATACTCAGACAGAGTACTCCAAACGCTATTAGTTTCTTGCAAAGCCTCCACAAACAGAATCTATGCCACCACTTGGAGTAAGTTCGTTAAGTGGAGAGAAAAAAGGGGGTCTAACTGGGGCATACGCAACACACCCGAGGTCCTAGAGTTCTTGCAAGAAGGACTGGACATGGGTTTGAGACCAGCCACGTTGGCAAGACCAGTATCTGCGCTTGCCACCAACTGGGAGTGGACACATGCCACCTCAGTTCAGCAAACAACAACATGTTAGGCGCTTTCTCAGATCAGCAAGAGTGCACGTGTCGGAGCCAATTCACAGATTCCCTTTATGGAACCTCAGCCTAGCATTGTTGGCACTCACACAATCTCCCTTTGGGCCCATGGACTCGACGTCACTGTACTTCCTCACAATCAAGATTACCTTCTTAGTGGCGATTACGACGGCAAGAAGGATGTCTGAGCTTAGTGTGCTATCCACAGTCCCAGAGCTATGCACCTTCCACAATGACAGGGCAGTACTACATACATGCATTCCAAAAGTCAACTCAGTTTTCCATAGATCCCAGGAGATAGTGTTGCCAAACTTTTGTGCTAGATCAGCACACCCAAGAGCTTGGCAATACTTGGATGTCAAGTGACCGTTGCAGATCTGCATTAAAAGGACTCAGTCAGAGAGCAGGTCTTCCAGACTCTTCATTCTCTATAGGAGCTCATTCAGGGGAAGACCTGCCCCAGCACCACAACTGCATGCTGGATAAGAAATTGCATCATGGAAGCCCATTGGGCCAATCTGAGCAGAGTAGTGCAGGCTCATTCGCTCCAGTCATCAGCCATTTTATAGGCCTGGTTCTCAAGGGCCTCCAGTGATGAGAGCTGCAGAGCGGCCACTTGGTCCTCTATCCACACGTTCACTAAGCATTACAAGATCCAGACTCTAGCCTTGGCAGATACAGCCTTCGGGCGTAGGGTCCTCCAGCCTGTAGAGGCGGACGTATTGCCACACTTGGAGTGCCTCTCCCCCACCTGTTCTAAAAATGATGCTCTGATACATCCCAAGAGGAGTACCGAGCAGGGAGCTGTAGGGAGAAAAGAAAACTGGGGCACTTACCGGTGAATTTTCTTTCTGTTCACCTCCCTGCTCAGTGCTACGGCCCGCCCTGAGCCTACTGGCAGGGAGAAACACTCCAGGGTGGCTAACACGAGGCTAAGCTCCCTTGTGTATGAACTCTACAGTTGTTTCTCTATAGTACACTGCTTCAGGTGGGCTGGGAGATGGTTGGGTTCATCCCCCCCTTTACACCATTGTTGCCGTAGGGGCTGGGAGCCGGCTGGGCTCAACCCCTCTTTGACACTGCTCACCCGCGGTGGGGCTGGGAGCTAGCGCACAGGGATTTTCCATCCCCCCCTCCCAGTGTGAGAGGGAGAGGGGAGGGACTCCACTCGTTGCCTGCACCTGCACTGGCCCCAGTAGGGGCTTTAAAGTGGTGTGCCACTTTTGCTGGCAGTGCCACAGGCATGCGCCAAAGGGCCGTGCCAATAGGCCCTTGGGCGTGGCCCTTGGCAGGACTTGAAGGGTTGGGGGTGGAGGGCTCTGTCTTTGTATTAGGAGGTTTTTTATTACGGAATCGGGGGGGCGGGGGTCTATATTGTATATTGGGGGGGTTGTCTTGGTGGTGGGGAATGTATGGGGAAAGGGGGAAGGAGGGAAGGGGGGTTTGGGGGAGTGTGTTGGAGTGGGTGGGGATCTCCCTCGATGTCTAGGCGGGGCAGCCTGGTGGGGGATCTGGGCTGGATAGATCTCCTGGGGGGGAGGGCACAGCCATAGGGGTTGTGACAGGACAGGGGAGATATGACCCCAATGGGAGGGGTGTGAGATCAATGAAGCGGGACAGGTGCTTGGTGCATGTCCCGCTCGCTATCTCCCAGGCAGAGGGGCAAGTGGTTCTTGGTCAGAGGCCGATTCTTGGCCAATCCTGTGTTGGTGTTGTTAAATGCGAGTTCGGTGGCCAATAAAGCAACAACTGTCCAGGAGATGATCCTGGACTGTGCCGCCGATCTCGTATGCATCACGGAGACCTGGATGGACAATAAGTCGGGGCCTATTCTGGCTGACCTTGTTCCAGCCAGGTATGCCGTGCACCATCAACCGTGAACAGAGGGATGGGGGGGTGGGGCGGGCGGTGTAGCCATGATTTTTAAGGAGCGATGGTCAGTGTGGAGGTATCCAGTGCAGCCCATACCAGATATAGAGGTTCTCCACCTTGTGTTTGATTTGTCAGGTGACAGTTTGGGAGGGCTGTGCACCTACCTGTGCAGCAGCCTCCCTGCATGCTCTAGCGGAGTTGGTGTCGGGGGTGGTGTTGAGGTCCCAAAAGACAATAGTCTTGGGGGACTTCAGCATCCATGCTGACGCTGACTTTAGGGGAGCAAAGCGTGAGTTCATGGCCACCATGGCAACCATGGACCTGACTCAGAAAGTGATTGGTCTAACACGTCGTGGGGGGGGCATACCTTGGATCTTGTGTTTTGCACTGGCCTTGAGGCAGGTGATCCCTTAGTGGGGGATATATCAACTATACCTTTGTCATGGATGGACCATTACCTCCTGCAGGCCTCACTCCTGGCACATGTCTGCCCCCAGAAAGGGTCAGAATCAATTTGAATGGTTCGCCTCTGGAGGTTGATGGAACTGGAGCGATTCCAGATGGCTCTGGGCAAGATATCCTCTGATCTCGGCGGCCGTCTCATTGATGACCTTGTCGTATTATGGAATGCTCTGATAACTGGGGCCACCGATCGGATGGCTCCTAGGCGTCCGCTACCCGCATCGCAGTACCACAGGCCTCCTTGGTTTTCCAAGGAGCTGCGGTTGCTGAACTGAGAAGGGTGGCGGTTAGAGCGACAGTGGCGTGTTCTCATGTTGAATCTGACAGATTGCATCATAGAGCCAGTTTACGGGCCTATGCTGTAACTATGCGGGTAGCATAAAAGGAGTTCTTTGCTGCCCTCTGGCATCCGCAAATTCCCGTCCAGCGGAGCTTTTCTGGGTGGTGCAGGGGCTGGTCAGTCTAGCCTCCCTTCACCTGGGAGTGGCATCATCTAAGGCCTGTTGTGACATGTTTGTGGATTATTTTGTGGAGAAAATCGCTCGTATTCACCAGGACTTCGACGCTGTCATTGATATACATGAGGAACTGGAGGTTATGAAAGCCCCGTTTTGTCCAAATTGTATGGGATCAATTTCAGTCGGTGACACCCGCCAATACGGTCGATGTTTTGGAGGCAGTTAAGGCCACCTCTTGTGAATTAGATCCGTGCCCATCTTGACTAATTAGATCTTGCCGGGAGACAATGGGCCCATTGCTGGCTGGGGTGGTCAATGCCTCCCTTCGGGAGGGCAGAGTGCTGGGTTGTCTCAAGGAGGTGGTGGTGTGGCCTCTGCTTAAGAAACCATCGCTTGACGCTGACTCCCCTGCCAGCTATCAGTCTGTGTCCAACCTTCCCTTTTTAGGGAAGGTTATCGAATGGGCTGTGGTCAGCAGCTGCAGGGGTTTTCTTGATCCCTCTAAGTCAGGATTTTGACCAGGTCATGGCACCGAGACTGTGCTTGTGGCTTTGATGGATGATCTGCACCAGGAATGGTAAGGGGGTCATTCAACCTTGTTGATCCTATTAGATCTATCAGCTGCATTTGATACTGATGACCATGAGATGTTGGTGATGCGCCTGCGTGGGCGGGACTGTTCTAGAATGGTTCCGCTTATTCCTGACCAGAGGAACTCAGCGAGTGTTGCTCGGAGAATATTTTTCATCATACTGGGACCTCTCGTGTGGAGTTCCACAGGGTTCTGCTTTGTCCCCTTTCCTGTTCAACGTGTACATGCAGCCACTCGGCGAGGTGATCAGGAGGTTTGGCGTGCGGTGTCATCAATATGCTGATGACACCCAGCTATACCTCACTTTTTCAACAGACCCAGGCCCGGCAGTCTTGGTGCTTACCTGGTGTCTGACGGCTGTGGGGGACTGGATGAGGGCAAAATGAGTGAGGCTGAATCCTGACAAGACAGAGGTGATGTTGGTGGGTAAGCTGATGGAGATGGTGGCGGCCCCCATCACTGATGGGGTCTGTCCTCCATTGGTTTCCCAGGTTCAAAGTCTGGGGATGCTCCTCAATGCGCAGCTCTACCTGGATATCCAGGTGGAGGCTGTGGCGAGGAGTGCTTTTTGCCAACTACACCTGGTGTGACGGCTCCGGCCAAATGTCTCAGACTCTGACCTGGCCACTGTCATCCATGCTTTCATCACCTCCAGGTTGGAATATTGGAATGCGCTCTACGTGGGGCTACCCATGGTGATGGCTCGGAAGTTGCAGCTGGTGCAGAATGCGGCAGCCCGGCTTTTGGTGGGGCTGGGCTGCCAGGAGCACATTACACCGGTGCTTCGTTCTCTGCACTGGTTGCCAGTGGTTTTCCGGGCCTGATTCAAGGTGTTGGTATTGGCCTATAAAGCCCTAAATGGCCTAGGCCCTGCATATCTGCTGGACCACCTCACTGCCTGGGCTTTGGATCGGCCCTTGCAGTCATCCGGGGGTGCCTTGCTCGAGGTCCCCCAAGTCTTCCGGGGGGCCACACAGGAGAGGGCGTTCTCGGTGGCTGCACCATGGCTGTGGAACTCCCTGCCGGTGGGGGCCCGGCTGGCCCCTGATCTCCCCTCATTTTGACGAAGTTGTAAGACCTGACTGTTCCGCCAGGCATTTATCAAGGGAGATGGGTGATGGGTGGGGGTTTGGGTTTGTGGGGTGGGTGGGGGTGGGTATTTGGTACCACCTTTTAAAGTTGTTTTAAGTGTTTTTATAATTATATGATGTGAGCTGCCCTGAGCTGCCTGAGGCAGGAGGAGCGGGATAATAAATGTTTTAAATAAATAAATAAATGAACAGTACCAGCCCTGGAAGAGGTCAAACTGAAGAGCAAGGGCAATGTTCCTCACCTGGCAGCCTGGCCCGCCCTCAAATTCAAATTTGAGGTCCGCCTTCCCATAGGATGGTCACAGAACACTATCCTAAGAGGCACACCGAGTAGGGAGCTTAAAAGAAAGAAAATTCACTGGTAAGTGACCAAATTTTCTTTTTCCCGTACAAGCTCTGAGGGCCACACAGAAGTTGGAGGTTGGGGTGCTTAAGGAGTGCGCTCAAGTAGAAGAGAGTTCTCATAGATCTGTGCCATGGATCTGTCTCCCATCCTTCTGTACATGCCCTTGTATCTGCTTCACTGTGAGCGCAGTCTTTCAGTGCTTGGGTTAGGAACTGGAAAGGGGTTAAATAAAACTAGCTGTTGACTGCATTTGGCATCTAGGCCTGAGGTTCCCCATCCCTGTTGTATAGAGTAGGGATGGGGAACCTCAGGTCTGGGGGCCAAATGTGGCCAGTGGCAAGTTTTTATGTGGCCCCTTTCCACTTCCTGGATCTGGCCCCTGGATCCAGTTCTTACCTCCAATCACGAAAACCTGAGCTCAAGAGAAGGGAGCAGAGGTGAGGTCATGCAGACAGGGATAGGGGACAGTTCCATGGCACAGATTCATGATTTGGGCCCTCCTTTCCTTTAGTGCATCCCTTAAACACCCCCGACCCAACTTCTATGCGTCTCTTGGAGCTTGTACAAGCTTTCAAAGTGGCCCCCGAGAAGGAAAAGGTTCCCCACCCCTGGTGTAGAATCTCATGCCTTTGCTTTTCATCCGTGGTTCAATCCACAATAACTGTCAACATGACAACCATCTGAAAAGGGCTCTTATCCAAGATTTGAACTGGTGTAAGCAACAACAACAAAAATGTGAAGAATATTTAGCTCAGTGTTTGATGCATCCAGTCCCCTGTGCTGAATTCACAGAGAATGCAAGTGTTATAACATGAACACGTCTGAGGTAAAATTCTCAAAATTTTAGCAAATCTTGACAAGAAACATTGTGAGTGGTTCTTCATAACTTATACTGTAGCTTCACAGGTAGGGAGGTTAAGTGACTTATCCAAAGTCCCACAAGAACCCTGGAGTTGAGGAAGGAGATTAGTTTTGGTGTCCTAAATGCCAAGTTAACACCTGAGCCACTGGAATGCCTAGGAAGCGTCCACTTATGGAAACAAATCTCTCTCTGATTCTAACGGAATTTTTATTTCTTCTGCAATGCAAGCAGGATAATGCATTTGACTATCTGTATGGAGAAGATTGTGTATGCCACAAAAAAAAACAAGCTCTTTTTTGGAAATAGCCCGGATAGTGGCAGCATTGTTGAGGTATGCCTCTCCATACAGTTAGTAGGGACTCATGCTGTCAATGCCTCTCAGATAAAGTACAGTGAAGGTCTATGCACAGCAATAATGACACTGAGAGACTGTGTACTGCTAACATAACTCATTTGTCAGGGTAAAATGTTTAGGAATACAAAGTGATCATTAAAAACAAGTACATAAGAAAACCATTTCCTTGCTTGCGGTGTTTATGAATACTCTGGCTAGGCAGTGGAAAGCTAATGTTTAATATTCTTGTACTGTCAGCATAATGAGACGGAGAAACCACATTTTATTTATATTTGAAATGGCTCCATTATTTAAGCTTGACCACAAATCAATTTTTCATCCTCTTTTGCATTGTTGTTCCTATGAACGACCCCCATCTCCAGGGGAGCCATATAAATTAGCCATGTTGGCCACAATCAGTGCCTAAATTAGGAACTTGGAGAGAGAAAAAGTGGTCTAATTTTCAAAGGTGTTGACCACATGCCACTTCCATTAACTGCAATGGGAGTTGTTGGTACAGAGCATATTTGAATACTAGGGCATCCAAACAAAGAGGAGCAGTACTAGTCACCTATGTTTGACAACTTCTCCCCAAACGCAGCCACACTTGGCTTGAAATATCGAGCTGGTATAGACGGAATCATTATCCAGAATCATCATTATCCAAGACCTCTGTCTTCAACTCTCCTGGAAGGAAACCCCTGGCAGTAGGGCACCTCCTGACGCTACACTATGGAGTCTGGTTCAATATGGACTCTGAGGTGAAAGGATAGCATCTACTGAATTGCTACTACTGCTGCTTATAGCACCCTGGGTATTTCCCATCTAAGTATAGGCAAAGTTATTCCCTGCTGTTGAGCTCACACCCAGCATAAGGTGGTGGTTAGAGCTGAAACTCAGTCCTCGGAAAACTTTGGAATCCACTGGGGATTCCGGTTCTCGGTTCTGAATTTCTGAAGTCCAAAGTTCCGAGTACCAAGGCATCCCCGGAAAACTTTGGAAACCTCCATCAAGTGCTGGTGTTATTGTGCGTGTGAGTGGAGTAATTCAGATGGTTGACCTGGTTCTCTGAGCTAGGAAACAAAACTTAGTGCCATATTTGGTAGGAGGAGGGTATGGGAGGGGACAGCTGAGTGATGGGCAAGCCAGATGGCAAGCTTTGATTGGCTGGCAGAGGAAAAATAAAAGTGGCTATACAGCCATTTCCTATTCCCTACTGAATTTGGCTGTGTGTGCTACCCTGCTGATCTGTAAGTAATTGTATTGGGGGGTAGGGGTACCTGGCATAGCCTGTCCATAGGGGCAATGCTAGGGGACGGGGGGTTAGTTGTTTCCACCATGCCATGATTTTTTTTGGGGAAAAAAAGTGGGTGCCCCACTGCTGCTGCCTGCTGCTTGGCACCATGGAGGTCAGAGGGAACTCTGCCTTGCTCCACTTCCCCTGGCCTGGACTGTCCAAGTTACCAATGCCATGCCTTTAAAAAAAAAAAAAAAAAAGCAGGTGCCACTGCTGCCTGCTGTTTGCGCTGTTTGGCACCATGGTGGCCAGAGGGATTTGCCTAGGTCCACTCACCCTGGCCTGGGCTGTCCATATACTAGGGGCAATGCCGGGGGTTGCTACCAGTGCCTAATAGACTTAAAGTGTGCGTGCAGCTGCTGCTTGTGGACAAGTTGGCAGCAACCTAAAGGCCAGAGAGGAATCACTTTTGCTGTGGTTTTTGTAGGCAATGACATTACTTTGTCTGTGGGTTCAACTTTGCCAAGATGTGACCGACCACTGAGGCACAGGGGAGATATACTTTCTTTCTGGTTAAAATAATATGGTGTGTAGGGAGGAGGCTTGCCGTGAATAGGTGGGCACTGGGCAGGCACAATGGAGGCTTTTGCATGTGGAATGCGTGTGAACATCTGGTTTCTTTCTTGTGGGTGTTACTATGTTTGCTGGGCTGACTTTTTTTTTTTTTTAAATGTCTGCCTGTACTCTTGTGGGTTTGTCTTCTTGAGTGATTGTCCCACTCTTGCTAGCCTGTTTTTCTGGGCCCTGCTTGGTTGGTATAATGACTTTAAAGTGGGTGCGTTGCTGATGGTGGGCCGTGCTGCGGGTACACTACTGCTGGGTTTTGTTTTGGATTTTTGCCGACAGTTGCACTTTTGTGGTTTTGTCATCTTGAGCGATCATCCCACTTTTGCTAGCCTGCTTTTCTGGGCACTGCTTGGTTGGCATAATGATTTTAAAATGGGTGCACTTTAAAATCTTTAAAGGAAAGAGTTCCAAAGTTATGAGTTCTGGGGATTCCCAAGGTCCAGAGTTCTGAGTTCTGAATTCTGGGTCCTTGGGAAAAGTTCTGAACTTCGGCTTCATACCCGGACTGGGTACTTGGAACTCGTTCTGAGTACTCACATGGTCTATTCGGTGCAGCCCTAGTGATGGTATATCCAATTATATTTTTACATAGACGTTCCCTCCTCTGTTCAAGGGGGATCATCCTCTTAGATGGTGAGATTGCTCCATTTTCTAGTAGATGCCTCTGTATGGTGCTGCCTTGTTTTAGATGCATTCTTCTCTGTCTTGCATACACAGTGGGACACCCTTACAATAACTTAGATTGTTAATGCAGCTCAAGCTGAAATGAAGTGCAAGTCCTAAATTCATTCAGTGCACGTGTATGGTCTTCACATTCTCCAGTGTTGGAGTTTCTCATGCCACCACTTGCCTCTAACATTCATTGCACTTATGCCATTGGAATTCAATAAATGAGACCAGATAGAAATTAAGCGCTATCTACCTTTGCATGGTCTGAGCAGGGGTGGACAAGAAAAATGCCATCGCTCCAGGAGAACGTGCGACCCTTGGTGTCCGATTTTGCGGCATCTGCTCCAGGTAGGAATAAGGGCAAAAAAGGAGTTGAACTTGTTAGAAATGCTCCCCAATGGAAGTGAAAACAGTACTCACATTATGGTATATTCTACAACTGCAGGGAGGGGAGATCCTGATGTCACTTCCAGCTTAAACACAAAAGGGACATATTAAAGATTCAACACCTTTTTTACCTTTTGGGACTGTCTGCGCACTGGAATAGACAACTCCTAGAGGTCAGTAATGTTCTTACTGAAGAATGCTTTGAAAGAACAGAGGTCAGGCTGTGAGTCCCAAGGAAGGAAGGGATGTGTAGCTCACCTACTGCACAGAACTGGCTATGAAGATATAGCAGAAATAGGCCTGTACAATATCACCACCTCATCCTATTTAATCACATTGGGCAGCTGGTGGCTGTGGCATTTGTGCTCATACAGTCTCAGAGCCTGACAATAAAATTAAGTACAGCAACCTTACATGGAATTGCAGCAAATCAGCCTTGTATCTGCATTTCAAGGTAACTAGATGTATTTTTTGGATTGCAGAAATAGTTCTTGGGAAGGAGTGCTGCAATCAGAGCTGAAACAGGTACTTAATTTAGTATCCATGAGTAATACCCACATGTTTGAGTACTGCATCGAGTACTTGATGGGCTACCAGGGTATCTGAAAAATCGGTAACTGATTTTTCCGGTTTTTTTATCAGTATATTGGGATAGAAAATTGAAAAAAAAACGATGGAAAACCAAAAAATCAGTACCAGAAGTCAACTTTCTGGGATGGAAAATAGAAAATAGGTAAAAATAAATAAATTAGGATGCAAATCAACATTCCGGACATTGGAAACCCAAATTGGGTCACCATTGGGTACTGATTAGCACCCAATGTTGTCCGCTCAATTCAGGTACCGGACATTTTATGAATGTGCCAGAGGTGCTTTCTACTTTAGCCAAAACCTTCAAGTTATTGCCTCCCATAATGCAATCATGATGCCAATAAAAGATGTGTGTTCAGTTGTAAAGTTTATATTTTCTCTGTCAATGCAAACTCCTATTACTGGTTACAGGAGTTTTGTATGTGTGCTGTGCAATGAGAAATAGGCTGCAGTAACCATCAAACATCTCTGGACTATTTGACTATTGGAATAGTGGAGTGCCCCAGAGAGCTGTGCTGGGACCAGCATTGTTTAATATATTTATTAATGATCTGGAAAAGTGAGTAAAGCGGGAGGTGATCAAATTTGCTGATGAGACAAAGTTATTGAAGGTAGTTAAAACCTGAGCGGCCTGTGAGGAATTGCAGGAGAATCTTGCAAGACTGGGTTACTGAGCAACTAAACGGTAGATGAAATTTAATGTTGACAAGTGCAAAGTGGTGCACATAGGGGGAAAAAATAACCAAAACTATACGTATACAATGCTGGGTTCTGAATTAGGGGATACCACTCAGGAAAAGAATACTGTAGTCATTGGGCTTGATCCTAAGCCTGTGTGGAGCTGCGTGTGTGGAGCTGCACTCAAACCTGCGGGATCGCCTCATCCCTCGTGTCCTGGATCGACCCCTGTGGTCAGCCGGGGGTGCCCGCTTAGAGGTCCTTCGGGTTTCCCGGGTGACTACGTTCAAACGGTGGTTCTTGGTGGCCGTGCTGCGGCTATGGAACTCCCTCCCGGTAGAGGTTCACCTCTCTCCGGATCTCCCCTCCTTCCTCAGACAGTGTAAAACATGGCTGTTTTGCCAGGCTTTTGGTGAGGGAGATGGGTAGTTAGTGTGTGTGTGTGTGTGTGTGTGTGTGTGTGTGTGTGTGTGTGTGTGTGATAGTTTTATAGTATTTTGGGTTAATGGGGTTTTTCTTCAGGCCCTTGATTATTGTATACTTTTAACTGATATCCTATTTATTATATGTGGCATTTTATATTGTGTTTTGTACTGTTCACTGCCCTGAGCTGCCTTCCAGCAGGAGGGGGCAGTATAGAAATACTGAAAATAAATAAATTAGAGAAACTGTGCATACACCATGCGTATCCACATTGCGGGCACATTGCGCCCTGTAGAAACTGCGTGCGTGTGCACATGTAATCCACGAGGCATAGGATCATGGCTCTGCTCTGCGCTGCTGCTGAGCTGCTTCCTGGCTCTTCTTTTAAAAAGAAGAAAAAAACAGCTTGAGCATGTGCAGAGCGCTGCTCGTCTCTGGGTACACTTTTCAAAGATGGTGCCTGCAGGGACGAGCAGCTCTTCTGCGCATGCTCAAGCTCTGGTTTTTTTTTTGTTGTTGTTTAAAAAGAAGAGCCAGGAAGCAGCCCAGCGGCAGCACGGAGCAGAGCGGGGGGGTCGGGGGGGGTCAGGATCCCCCTGGGACAGACCCCAGACAGTAAGTAAACCCTGCCTGATCCCCCTCTAAACCCCTCAATCCCACATCTGAAATTTCCCTTCCCCCCCCCAGGCGGGGAGGCCATGCAAGCGTTGGAGGTGCTCAGAAGGCTGGTCTTTGTCCCCTGCTCGCCTCAAAGCCCCCTGCCAGCCCCCTGCCCCCTCTCAGGAATTTTTGAGAACTCGAGATAGGGGAGTGAGAGCACCAGGGTTCTTGGCCCCCCATCTTGAATCTCATGAATTCCTTGTAAGATTTATTTTTCATCTGGTTTCACCCCTATCTGAGAGTGAACAACAGGGAATGAATTGCGCCATTATGACTAGGGCTGAAATGAGATTTTGCCAAAATGGGAAATTGCAAATCCCAGTTCCCAATGCCATCTTGGTTGAATCAAATGTCTCGACTGACATTTTGTTTCTCAGTTTACCGACTTTCCACTTACTGGGATCCCATTTACCACTTTGCAGTTTACTGCTTTGCCATGCATTTCAAATCCTGAGGTGTAATCCTGTAAACTGCAATAACCTGTTTGGTTGGGCAATAAATTTATATTTGACTGATTTGAGAGGTAATACCAACACAATATCACATTTCTTGCATTCCATTTCCCCTCGTGCTTCCTTGTCATTCATTAGCTGGTACACAGATTCCTTTACTAATCGGCACTCCACTGGCAGACTGGTCAAAGTAAAGGAAACAACCTCGAAAAATAATTCTGATTGGAGGCACTGGAGTGGAGGTTAAAGGGCACTGGGAAAAGGTTAAGGGGCGGCCTGTTTGCACAGTGATTGACTTAGAAATGCAGAAACAACAAACCTGGAAGTAAACAGGCACCGGATTGCCTGTCCTCCTCTCTTACCCCCTCACTTCCCTCTTCACCCCTCTCCCCTTTCCCTTGCTTCTTCCCCATCTCCTTTCCCCTCTCCTCCTTCCCCCCACTAAGCCTATAATCTCTCTCCACCGTCCCCACACCTCCTCCCCCCCCATTTCTTACCCCCCGCTCTTCTGCCCCAAGGTCCTTTTCTCGCCGATCCCATCGCCCCCCTTCCCCTAATCTTATCCCCATTCCCTGTCTTCCCTCTGATCAACTCCATTCTCCTGTTCCCTCTGGAACTGTCGCTCCTCTGCTAACAAAGCCTCCTATATCCATGACCTTTTCTCCTCTTGCTCCCTTCACCTTCTTGCCCTTACTGAAACCTGGATCTCCTCCACTGATTCTGTCACCCCTGCCACCCTCTCCTACGGTGGTCTCTCCCTCTCCCATCAGCCCCACACTGAAGGCCAGGGTGGTGGCATAGGCCTCCTCCTCGCCTCTTCCTGCCAATTCCAGCCCGTCTCCCCTCTCTCTCCTTCCCCTCCTTTGAGGCTCACTCCGAACGCCTCTCCTCCCCTCTCCACCTCGGTGTTGCTGTTATCTACTGCCCCCCGGCTCCCTCTCCTCCTTTCTCACCGAGTTCGAGTCCTGGCTCACCCTATTCCACTCTGATGACATCCCCACACTCATCCTTGGCGACTTTAATATCCATGTTGATGCAACCTCTCAGCCTGGTATCGCCTGCTTCCTCTCCTTAGCCTCTTCCTTTAATCTCCACCTCCACCACTAGCTCCCCCACCCACACTGATGGTCACTTTCTTGATCTTATGTTCTCTAGGAACTGTTCTGTCTCCGATCTCTCCTTCTAGCCCCTTCCCATATCTGACCATTTCCTTGCCTCCTTCAACCTCTTCCACTGCTCCCCCTCCTCTTCTCCATCTCCCCACCCCTTCCACGATCTGCAGGCCATTGTGTCCCAGGACTTTGCCTCCTCCCTCTCTCCTCTTCCCCCCTCGGTCTTCTCCTCCTCCACCCCGATTCTGCCATCTCCGCCTTCAACTCTTCTCTCGCCTCCACCCTCGACTCCCTTGCCCCTTTCTCCTCACGCCCAGCTCACTCCCGTAACCCTCACCCTTGACTCAACCCTACCATTCACCATCTTTGCTCCTGCACCTGGGCTGCTGAATGCCTGTGGCGCAAATCCCACTACCGCGCTGACTTCATCCACTTCAAATTCTGCCTATCATCGCTCAAGTCTACTATCTCCCTCACTAGACAGCAGTACTATGCCTCACGCGTTGAGTCCTGCTCCCGGGACCCTCGCCGCCTCTTTTCCACCTTTGACTCCCTTCTCAACCCCCCCTGCCTCCCCCTCCCTCTTCTCTTTCTGCTCAGGATCTTGCTCTCTTTTTCACCTCTAAGATTGACAGGATCTGCCTGGAAATCGCTTCCAGGTCCGATCCCCCTACCACTCCCTCCTCCCCCCCACCTCTCTCCTGTCTTCCTTCCCTCCTGCCTCCCTTGAGGAAATCTCCTCCCTGCTTTCCTCCTCCAACCCCTCTACGTGCCCCCTGGACCCCATTCCTTCCCACCTCCTGACCTCCATTGATTCCACCATCGCCACTCCCCTCCTGCATATCCATCAACCTCTCCCTCTCTACCGGCTCCTTCCCCGCTGCCTTTAAACATGCCACTGTCTCCCCCATCCTCAAAAAGTCCACTCTGGATCCCTCTGAACCTTACTGTCCTGTCTCCCCCTCCCTTTTGCTTCCAAACTCCTTGAATGGATTGTCTACTCCCGTTGCCTCGACCTCCTCTCTGCCAACTCCTCCCTTGACCCCCTCCAATCTGGCTTCTGCCCCTTCACTAAACTAAAACCGCTCTTGCTAAGATCACCAACAATCTTCTTGTGGCTAAATCCAACCACCTCTACTCTATTCTTGTCCTCCTTGATCTCTCTGCTGCCTTTGACACTGTTGACCACTCGCTCCTGCTTGAATCGCTTCACTTCCTGGGATTCTGGGACTCTGTCCTCGACTGGTTCTCCTCCTACCTTTCTGACTGCTCCTAACTCCTCCCCCTCCTCCTCCCTGCCCCTCTCGGTCGGAGTTCCCCAAGGCTCTGTCCTTGGCCCTCTCCTCTTCTCTATCTACACCCAATCCCTAGGCAAACTCATTGCTTCCCATGGTTTCCAATACCACCTATACACTGATGACACTCAACTCTATCTCTCCACTACTTCCATTTCCCCTTCTGTCCTAGCTCGTCTCACCAACTGGCTTTCCTATATCTCCACCTGGATGTCTCAACGCCAACTCAAACTGAACATGGCAAAAACTGAACTCCTTATCTTCCCTCCCAATCCTTCCTCTCTCTCTTCCCTGTCAATTGCCATTGATGGGGTCTTCATCCTCCCTGTCCCCCAAACCCATAGCTTGGGCTTAATCTTCAACTCGCACCTCACCTTCAAACCCTACATTGACTCAGTGGCCAAATCCTTCTGCTTCTCCCTCCAAAACATTGCTAAGATCCGCCCTTTTCTGTTTGTCTCCTCTCCCAAAACTCTCATCCACGCCCTAGTCATCTCACGCCTTGACTATTGTAACCTCCTCCTCACTGGCCTTCCCTGCTCTCACCTTGCTTCCCTCATCTCTGTTCAAAACTCCGCTGCCAGGATCATCCACCTAGGCCGTCGCTTTGACCATGTGCAGCCTCTTCTCTCCTCCCTCCACTGGCTCTCCCTTCCTGAGCGTATTCTGCATAAGTTCCTCGTCTTCACCTTACAAAGCCCTTCATAACCTTACTCCCCCCTACCTCTCTGCTCTGATCTCCCTCTGAACCCCTGTTCAAGCACTCCACTCCTCTCCCATCCCCTCCCTCACCCTCCTATGCCTCCCCTGCTCCCCCAACCACCTTCGTCCCTTCTCCCTCGCTGCCCCGCACGTCTGGAACTCCCTCCCTGCCCTCGTCCGCCTTGCCCCCACCCTCCACACCTTCAAGTCCCTCCTCAAAACCCACCTCTTCCACTCCGCCCTTCCTAACTCCTGCTAATCATCCCTACACAGGATTATCTGCAAACTCCCATTTACTGTAACCAAGCCAAGAACGTGCACCTGAGTTCTCGCATCCTCATGAATGTTACATCCCTTGTCTCTCCTTCTGTTCCGCCTTCCCTGTCTCCCCTCCCCTTGTCTTTAGAATGTAAGCTCTCGGGCAGGGACCGTGTCTATTTTATTATTGTAAAGCGCCAGGTACACTTCTGGCACTATATATAAATGTTTATAATAATAATTATAATAATAATAATAAATTTAAAAATGGTACTCAGCAATGCAGTAAGAGGTAAATGAATGGTATGTGGCATGGGGTGAATGGTAACTGAAAAGTTGGTAGATCAGGATGGTATCTGATGGAATTACAATAATCGAGAAATCTCATTGGTATTGGGAAGCGGTCATGAAACTGATCCTTGTTTCTGATATGGTGAAATTTATCACAAGTAGCAGCATAGCTGCTAATTTCAGCCCTAGCTATGATCTGCTGGATACTTCTTTGAAGTGACCAAGATTGACCACTGTTGGAGACAGGATGCTTGGCTCAATGGACCATTAGTCTGATCCAGTATGCCACTACTTATGTTCTTATGAATGGGGACAATTTTCAATGGAAGATAGACTTATAGCAGGTATACTTTCAAGTGGCTTGTGTATGGGAGGTTGTAACAGGACAGAGTTCCTGAGGGCTGCTGTGCCTTTAAGACAGCACAGCTAGCAGCAGCAAGGAGAAGGTGCTAAGGAAGCTGCAGGTGCTTTGGAAGTTCAGGACAGCTCCTGACAGGAAGCAGCTGTGTTTGGGTGTGGCACAGCCAATATAAAGAGACTGAAGAGCCAGAGAGGAGCAGAAGGCAGCTGAAACTGGAAGGGTTAGGCCGAGCTGTCTTCAAGCCAGGGCAGAGAGGAGTACTGGACTTGGGAAGGCTTGCTGGGAAGAATCTTTGACCCAGATGCCTGCTGTAAGTAAAGACCAGAGGAGTTTGCCTGGCTAAAGAGACTTAGAAAGACACTGTATAAGCCAGAGGACTGTGCCTGCCTAAGTACTGGGTAATAGAGAGGGATAGGGAAGTAAGTTGCTGGAGGGCTGCTTCCTGGTGTTCAACTAGTGAGAGAGGCTAAAGGCTCTCTATATTGGTGGAGATCTTCAATGTATACCAGAGACTGAGATGGTGTCTTAAGAGACTGAGATTAAGTGATAAATGAAAACTCATAACAGCTTATTCCCTAGTGAGACTATTAAATGGGATTGATCCTTTAAAAACTTATTCCTGGCAAGGCTCTTCCCTGTCACAGAGGTGCATGGTTCCAACGATCACAGAGAGCTTCTTCATACGACATCAGGTCTTACCCCTACCAATATGACTGTTTTGAGTTCTGCTGCAAAGTTGTGTGTGGAGTGTAGATACATTATGTTTCTGAATAAACAGACTTTCCAACTGTGCGTTGGCCTGTGGGTAAGAGCTGGAGGATTGATATAAACGGACACTTTCAACTGACAACTGTGAGAAATGCTTCCTTCTGCCACACAGAAGATGGAATCGCAGCTCAGGACTGGTAATTCATCAACATTGGGGGGGGGGGGAGTTACACTATAAAGAAAACCCCACTTGGCAATGCATAATAAGAATGAACATAGGGCAAAATCACCAGCTTCCTCTTTCATTTCATCAGTGAACCTTACACTTTCATTTTCCCCCAGATGTTGGTTAAAATCTTTCTACTCATGCGATAGTCACGCTCTCTTTTGTGAACTCTACCAAGTAGCCATTTTGTCTTTCTGATGCTCTATTACATGATAATTCAAAACACATTTACTGTTTTCCTTTGGTCCCAGCTGCAGAGGGAGCAATGACTGCAAGGCTAGACAGCTGTTGTGGAAGCTGACTTTACCAAGAAAAAGAGAACAGCACGATGCAAGGCAGTGTTGTTCCACAGCCTGTGATGGAGTTGCACAAATTTGCACCATCTGCAAGGTTTTAACTCAACAGCAACAAATGTAGGATTTAGGCCACTTTCACCCAGTACCAGGGAAGGCAGGAAAACTTGTGCAATGCAATCGTGGCTCTGTTATTTTTGGGATTAGCACCTGTAAAAATGCACTAATCCCCCTTTATCATGCAAGAACACTTGCACATAATCAGGTCCCCAAATGTAGTTCTTACAAGGACGTGTGTTCTCGTGTGATAAAAGGGGATTAGTGCATTCTCACAGGTGCTGATCTCCACAATAACAGTTGTAATTGATGGTGCCATTCTTTTAACCAATGGGTTTATAAGTGAGTATTCCCAAGGGGTCATTAGGCACCCGGTGTCAAGGGCTCCGGGCATGGGGCATCCAGGAGGTAGGCAGATATAGGGGGTCAGGGTACAGGGCTGGGACCAGCAAGGAGAAAGTAGGGGACAAGGCCAAGGATAGGGGCTAGGAATAAGACAGGGAAGCAGACCAAAAGCAAGAGTAAAGAACCCAAGGGACAAGACTCGACACAGGGAATGAGAGGCACAAGGTAGCAGATAGGAGGCAGTAGGGGAAGGGGTGAAAGAAGAAAGGTGGGGTCTGGAGGCCAGCAAGGGAACTAAGAACAAAGGAAGGGAGAAGGAACCCCTCAGCTGTTCCCAGGTCATGGGGAGCAAACCCTGTAAATAGAGGTACCATCTTAGGGAAAGAATTCAGCTCATCATTGAGGTTTTCTAGGGGACAGGAAAGCACACTTAAGTACAAGGAACCAGGAAACAAGGAATTAGGAAGTCAGAGGTTTAGGGGGCATGAAATCAGGGAATATGGGGTTTGTAGGGGTGTGCACTTCTTTTTTATCAAAATAACAAAAACAAATTTTCCATTTTTTGTTTTTGTTATTACAATAACGAAAACAATAACAAAATCAATAATGAAATTTCATTTTTTGTTTATCAGTGTCTTTATTGGTATTGCACAAAACCAAAAATTTCATTTTCAGTTTCGTTTCCATTTTCATCAGTGCGTGGGGGTGGGTTCTGTGTGTGTGGGAGTCTTAATGAGATGCAGTCTTCCGGCACTTCTACCTCCCCCACACGCTGACAAAAAATGGAAACAAAACCGAAAACAACATTTTCGGTTTTGGCCAATACCGATAACAACACGGATAATGAAAAATAAAATGTTGTTAACTAAAACAAATAACGACATGGGTCCCTGGTGCATTTTCCAAAGACCCATGGAACCTTACACCCAGCTCTCACTTAAAGTTTCCTCCAAATAGCACTGCAGAAGTGGATTCCATAGTCAAATGCATATAACAATAAACAAATTTCTGCCTACATTTTCCAAAGTGCTTCTTTCTGGAAATGAAGGTCTTTTACATACCTCACAACGGTCCCTCATTAGGAGGGACAGGCCCCCTTTGGGTGCTGAATTCCACTGTCCCTCTTCCAAGAACCAAAGTCCTTCTTTCAGGTGAGAATGAGAGAGACTGGCTGACCAGTATTCAAGCCAGGCACCTCTTTCCTGTCTGCCTCTCAGGAAAATCTCTTGAGAGGACAATGGGGAAGATGATGAAATGACAAGAAACTAAGTGGACTGGTCGGCAGGAGAGCTTCTGTCTCTTTTTCTGCACTTGGAATGTTGGAGATGTGCGGAGGCAACTCGTGCAGGGGCACAAGGGGACATGCCTCCTCCCCAATTTTTGGATGCCCTATAGAACCTGCTGCCCAGCCCCCACTCTTGTGTCCCACAACTCTCAACAGTTGCCAGTCGTGTGTGTGTGTGCGCGCACTTGTAAATGCACGAGGAGCTTATTCACGCAGGGGGTGGAGCTTATTTATTTATTTACATTTATATGCCACCCTTCTCAGAGGCTCAGGCTTACTGGCCGAAGAGATGGGGCCATGTCTGTTGGCTGTTGGAAATGTTGGGAGGTATGCTTTTAGGATGACTCATTTTGGGTCATGACCACCTCTAGGGCCCCATGGAGCATGCCCTTGAGTTGGCTATCTGGGGCCCCAAAGCCACAGGTTGGGGCTACCAGGGGCCCCAAATTTTGTCTTTGTCCTGGGCCCTGCAAATTCTAAGACCAGTCCTGTCCAGGCCATTTAGAGCTTTGTAGGTCAAAACCAGCACCTTGAGTTGCATCCGGAAAGATACTGGAAGCCAGGGCAGAGTCCAAAGTACAGGTGTAATATGCTCCTCGTGACTTAGCCTCCAAGTAAGGCGAGCTGCTACTTTCTGCATCAGCTGCAGCTTCCAAACAGTCTTCCAGAATTCAGGGCATCCTCATGTAGAGTGCATTACGGTAGTTTATCCTCGAGGTAACAAAGGAATGGATGAATGTGGCCAGGTCCAACTCTGATTTTAAAAAAAGGGTTGCAGCTTCCCCCGAGTTGGAATTGGTGAAAGGAATTCCTAGCAGCTGCCACAAACCTATGGTCCACATGTAGCCAGAAGCATCTCAAGACTGCAAATCTAAGTGACCAAAGAAGACTGGACCTCATCAATGACTGGCATACTTATGTCCCCCAGGTTACAAGACCAGCCAACTCTCATCACTTTGATCTTGTCAGGATTCAGTTTCAGTTGGCTTGCCCTTATCCAAATCCCAAGGGTAACAAGGCATTGATTGAGCACTAAGACTGAAGGTCCTCGGTCAGATGAAAGGGAAAGCTAGAGCTGGGTGTCATCAGCACAGTAATGGTATCTCTCTCCAAATCTGTGCATAGCCTCACCCAGTGGCCTTAGATATACATTGAACAAAAAGGGAGACAACATGAAATGCTGCAGAAGTCCACAGGAAAGATCCCAAGGGGATGATGAGCAATCACTGATCACTACTCTCTGTGACCTCCCTGACAGGAATGAGCAGAATCATTAAAGAGCAATCCTGCGGATCCCTGCCAAGTCCCACAGTCATGTCAACAACACTTAATAATCAACTATACCAAAGGCCATTGAAAGGTCTAATAAGATTCACAGGACACTGGGTGATTTCAGACATTACGTTTTCGGTATTCACTACAGTCAACCGCAGTCAAATGCAGGGGGCGGTGAAAGAGCCGTGCACGTCTGTTGGCCCGCATCCAGATGTTCACCACAGTCAAACGCGGCCCGGGGTGAACCTAACCATGCTTTGTGAGGTCGGGGCGGGAGGAGGTCCAGAAGTGTGGTGAATGGTCACCAGGGCAGGGGTGAATGAAAAGTAATGTCTGAAGGGAAACCTCCGGCCGTGGTGGAAGGAAACGACCACGGGCCGTGGTGATGGTACGCAGCATCGCTGCCAGACAACCAACAACAAGCGGAACATGGAGGGAGATTTAAAGGGCAGGCAGCAGTAGGGAAACGTGTGCTCGCTACCGCCCCTGACCACGCACCTGTGCCACATATATGTACGCCTCCACACACACACCCTGGGGCCATTGGGTGCGCACCGGTGGCTGCACAGCCTATGTCGGAAGGGCTGGTGGCCCGGGAGCTCAGCCCCCTGCATGAGGGGGGTCTGCCAGTGCTGGTGGCGAGGGGTGGGGGTACACTGGGGTGCCGCTGCGCTCCCCCGGTAGTGGCTGTGGTGCCTCATTGGGGGTACCCTGTCCTGCCTCCCCCTCCCCCGGGCCCGGGGCTTCGGCCCCTGGGCCGCTGTGTCTCCCTGTGTGTGCTCTTGCTAATGTTCCTATCCATCTAGCAGGTGTGTACGCATGGGGGTGTCCGGCCTTGAATGCCGGCAGCTGTGCGCTGCCCACGTCCTTCGCCTCCCTCCACAGTGGCCCCATTGTTTCCATCCTGCCGTTATCTGTTGGCCTTGGCAGTCCCTGTCTGCCTGTACAGCCCCCCTGCCCTGCATCCCATGCTGCCCCCACGGCCGCTGCGGCTCAGACCCTCCAGGAGCTGTACCATGGCAGCTGCATCTCAGCCCGAGGTCCTGCTCAGCGGCTCTGGGGGCTCTGTCCGTGCCTGGACCACCCGTGAGAGCATAGCCCTTTGTGACCTGTGGCATTCGCCCATCGTTCAGCACTGCCTGCACTCCTTGCCCACTCAGCCGGATGCCTATCATTACCTGAGCTTTGGTATGCTGCGCTTTGGCTATGTTGCGGCTGCTGGTGACTGCTGTGTGCACTTTGAGGAGCTGGGGCTCACCCCCTTCCCTGAGGGGCGCCTACCGTCAACTCTGGGGGGCCTTGCGGCGTGGAGTCCTGCCGAGACTGCCTCCACCCTGTGTGTGTGTGTGTGTGCGCCTTCCCGGGATATGCGACCTGCCTGAGTGAGGGTGGCCCTGCTGTGTCTGTGTGCTACTTCATCAGTGTGCAGGGTGCCTGTGGGTATCCACGCTCCCTTGGGACTGCCTACTACCATCTGCTGGAACTGTCCCATCTGCCCTGGCCTCCTGCGGCTGATTATGGCATTCCCCCACCCCACCCCCTGCATCTGAGCTGGTGGCCCTGTCTGAGGTGTGCGGCTGCTCTGATGTGCAACTCAGGATGAGCTGTGCAGATCCTTTCGAGGCCTTCTATCTGATCTGCTTCCACATGGCTGCCTGTGGCTTCTTCCGGGGTCTGTGGCAATGGCCCCGATATGTGCACCTGCTGTTGTTACTGCCCCCTCCACCCGATGGTAGCCCCAGCAGCTGGGTCTAGGGCGCACCGGCCTCATCTGGCATCCGGGTGCTTCCTCATCGCCTTCCTTCCGCCTGTGGCCTGGATGCTATCACCGCTGCCTTCTGCCACCTTGGGACTGCTGGACCACCTGTGACCCGCCTCCGCCCACCTGTCACCCTCTCGCCTGGGACCTGTGGGCCCCGGCCCAAAACCCTCCAGGTGGCCTCCTGCTGACATGTCGCTGACAGTCCTCTGTCTCTGTGAGCTGCTTCCCCAACCCTTGCACCCCCACTCTCTTGCACCTGGCCTGGTGGCCCCTGTTCCCTGCGGATGGTGCCGCTCCCTTGCCTTGGTGGCCCTCGACCGTGGACCGGCCTCCCACCGCCCCCCTGTTTGCCTTGGGTGTGTGTGGCTGGGTGGCCCCCTTGCCCTTCCTCCCCTGTGCGGGTGGGTGGGGCGAGGGGGTGTGTGTCCGTGCCCTTGTCCAGTGCTTCTCCTCTCGCACTGAGTGTGCTTCTCCTCCGGACGCTTGTTCCGTGGCAGGACCTTGTGTTGGTTCCCCCACTTCCAGACTGGGCCCTGCGCCCCCCTTGCTGCTGCTCCTTCTCCCACGCCGTTTCTCCTGATGCTCCTGAGCGGTATGCCTCTCCGCCGGGCTGTTGCTGCTTGTGCCCTCAATAAATGCCTGTTGTGCTTCACTGTGCCTTCTGTTGCCTCCTCTCTCATTGGGTTGCTGGGTCCCCTTTCCCCTTGCCCGCTGGGCTCCTGCCTCCTCCCCCTCCTGCTCGGCTGGCCGTGTCGGGCCCTTGCCACCCCCTCCTCTCTCATTGGGTTGCTGGGTCCCCTTTCCCCTTGCCTGCTGGGCTCCTGCCTCCTCCCCCTCCTGCTCGGCTGGCCGTGTCGGGCCCTTGCCACCCCCCCATCTCCTGTGCTTCCAACCAGCTGTGTGCCTCCTTCTTCCCCCCTGCTAGGCTCCCCTTTGTTGTGTGAGTGTGCAGCTTCGTGTGTGTGTGTGTACACTTCTCGTTTTGAAGTGTGCGCGCCTTCCGTGCAGCCGCTGTTTGCGAGTGCTGCTCGGGCTGCAGCTCCCTCCACCCCCTTCCTTCATGTTTCCCTTCCCTGGGCGGGGCCCTCCGCTGTCTTTGGCTTTGTTTGCCCTCCAGCCACCATGTTTGTGTCCACGCAACCCTGGTGCCTTGTGGGGCTCCCACCGCAGTTCTCGCCACCATGTCATGTTTGTAGGGTTCCCCAGGCCCAGGTTCACTCCAGTTGGCCCCGGGCGGTGGTGCTGCCCCTGTCACATCTGTTGGGGCCGCGCGGCTCACCACGGCCCACAGTGAAGCACTTGACACTAGGGTGGGATTCACTGTGGTGAATCTCACCGTGTCACGTCTGAAATCACCTACTGTTTCCCTGGTCATTCTCCAAGCAAAGATTGTTAACCAGAGCCACCAAAGCAGGACTGTGCTAGGATGGAAACATAACCTATTTGATGTAGATCAAACGTTCAGAAACCAGATAGATAAAAAATATTCTACAAAACTGTGAAAAGTCTTTAGGAAAATCTATGAGACTCTTGTTACGTTTTTCTCTAGGAGACTGTAGACAGGCCATGGCTTGGAGACAGTCTCCACCTGAGGGTGTTCTCATGCTGGCTGAAAGACTACTATCCTCAGAGGACTATATGAAGTGGCACAGTTTTTCTTCACAGCCCATCTCATGGAAACAAATTCCAGTAATACTCTATTCTTGGTCATTGTAGGTTTGCCAGAGCCAACTAGCATCACTTTGGTTTTGTCAGGATTCAGTTTCTGTTGGCTTGTCCTCCCTTTGTCAAAGGTTTGCCAGAGGCTGAGGTTGAGCATATTCAGGAGGTGGGGTAGGGCTTGGCTTGTTGCCAGGCAGGGAGAGGGATTGGGTGGGCGGGTGGGGGGCTAAGGGGATTTTTAGGGGATTTTAGTGTATTGTTTTGTACTTCTACTATTTTTTTCTTTGTGTTATTGTTTTAAGCTGCCCTGAGCCTTTTAGGGCAGGATACACATTTTAATTTTTAAAATAACATAAATTATAGAACAGTGAATTGGTGAAAGGCAGCAGCCTCCCATAGTTAGGGCTTTACAACATGAATGGACCCATTAATGGGCATTCTCGGTGGCCGTGCTGAGGCCATGGAATTCCCTCCCGGCAGAGGCCTGGGTGGCCCCAAATCTCTCCTCTTTTCGACGTCAATGCAAGACCTGACTGTTTCACTGGGCCTTTGGTGAGGGAGATGGGTGAGGGTGGGGTTTTATTTTTAAGGGTAGGGTATTTTTTCCCTCCCTCTTCTCCCAGGCCGATGTTCCCCCCTTGCCCCCCTTCTCAGATGTTTTATATTTATGTTGTTTGTGTATTTTTAAAGGTGTATTTTTATATTTTTATACAATGTAAGCCACCCCGAGCTGCCTTTGGCAGGAGGGGTGGGATATGAAATGTTTTAATAAAATAAAATAAATTTCCCTTTGCAAATCCAGAAATGATCTCTGATTTTTTGAAACTAGGGAAATATGACACTTAATGATAATTGGTAGATTTCCCCACCCCTCTCCCCTCCACACACACATAATAGATCACATTTACATGAATACTTTTCAAAACTCCACAAAATTGCAGTTTTATGCCGAGCCTTGTTTTCCCTAAATTGTTTAATTTGTGTTTCTCTGTAGGGCATGTTCCCCAGGAAGAACAAATTTTTCCTATCTATGAACATGGAAATTGAGTATTTGTTGGGACAAAAGACCAGTTTTCTCTCTGGAAATTCCCCCCCACCCCCAATCTTTTTGAAAGATTGAACTATATATGGAAGTGGCTGGGGAGCCAGTGTAGTGAGATGAAGAGCGGGGTTACAGCAAGGCAGGTGAGTCTTGCAGATGAATTTTGAAGAGACTGAAGTGGAGATAAATGGTCCAGTGGGAGACCTGCAAGAAGCAGGTTACAATAGTCTAAGCGGGCGGTGATGAGAGCATGGATAAGAGTTTTTAGGGGTGTGCATGTTGTTTTCGTTATTACAATAACGAAAATGACAACCAAGAATACAAAAATGACAACCAAGAATACCAGTAATGGTAACGATAACAATACTGATATCGATAATGGTAACGATAACAATACCGATAACGGTAATTATACCAAAAACTATACCAAGAAACAAAAACAACAATGTCGTTATTGTCATTATTAGTGCTGTGGCAGTTGGGTTTTGGAGGGGAAATGTAGAGAGGGGAGGAGGAAGCCAACATCTGAGAGTCTTAACAGGGTTGAACTCTTGAACTGTGCCTGCGTTGGGAGGGGGGAGCAGCTCAGCAGTATCTGATGGATGAATCCCTGGCCAATGAGCAGCACAAACAGGCCCCAGCAGCCTCATGGGACTCTGTGATTGCTCAATGCCTGCTGCAACGAATCAATCAATCAATCACATCAGAAGGGCTCTCGGGGAAGGCACTGCAGCCCTTTATAATGGGAGAGCCAGGCTTTTTCTCTCTGTTGTGTGAGAGCTCTGCTTGTCAGGTTGCATTTACAGAACTGTGGTGCTTGCATATAAAAAATCCTCCCTAACCCTCATTGTAATTTATTTATTTATTTATTAGGTATTCCCACCAATACCTTTCCTTCGTCATACCCTACATTTTACCTTCTACCTTTCCTTGCCCTTCTCCCTCCCTGTACATTATATAGAGATGGGTAGTATAGATTAGATATAGATATATATTATAGACATATAGATTAGATTAGAATAGTTATATAGATAATTGATTAGATAATAGATAGTTTTCCTTTCCCCTTCCCCTGTCTCCCTTAGATTTAGATAAATATTAGTTATGCACAGGAATCAATAATGATACTGATACCAAAAATAAAATCTTTGTTTGAAATGGTATCAATATCAATAACGATAATGAATATTGATACCGATATCGATACCAAAAATGATAACAAAAACAATGACAACAACAAAAATGACATTGTCGTTAATAACAATAACGAAAATGACATTTTTGAATAACGAAAACGAAAACGAAAAATGAAAATGACATGGGGGCCTGGTGCACACCCCTAGTGTTAAGAAAGGAAGGGTTTTAGTAGGAACATTTTAGTAATGTTATATAAAAAAAAGTAGTGACAAGTTTTAGCAGTGTTTTGGCTGTGATCAGAGAAGGAGAAAGCAGAGTCGAAGATGATCCCAAGGTTACGGGCTCCGGGGACAGGAAGGATGACTGTGTTTTCTACAGAGATAGGGAGTAAAGGGAGGAGAGAGTGTATTTAGGAGGAAAGGTAAGAACTTCCATCTTGGCCATATTAAATTTAAGGTGACAGCAAGACATCCAGGCAGCAATGCCAGATAGGCAAGCTGAGATTTGAGACTGGATACTAGTAGAGAGTTCTGCTGCAGAGGTAGATTTGCGGATCATCAGCATGAAGATGGTATTCAAAGCCATGGGAGGAGATCAGATCACCAAGTGTGCGGGTGTAGAGAGAGAAGAGAAGAGGGCTCAGGACTGAGTTCTGGGGGACACCAACTGAGAGAGGAATAGCAGTGGAGGAGGATCCACCACCATAGGATACACTAAATATGTGGTCAGAGACGTAAGAAGAGAATCAAGATAGGACAGAATTCTGAAAACTCAAGGAAGATAGAGTGTCAAGGAGATGATGGTGGTCAGCAGTGTCAAAAGCAGCAGATAGGTCAAGGATGATGAGTAGTTGGATTACTTTGACAAGGGATGTCTCCATGAAATGCAGAGGGTGGAAGCCAGATTGGAGTGAATCAAGAATGGCCTGAACGGCACGCTCCAGGAGAATATTCCCTGTGGCAGCACAGCAGCCTTAAGGTGGGGGTCCAGCAGCGTGGAAAAAACATCAGCCTCATTCTCAAGCAGACTGTTAAAGTGTCCGTGTAACTGCTGTGGAAGGGTGCCAGCCACGGACTGGATCTCCTCAGGGACATCTCCACCCTGAAAGTCCTTCATCTCCAATATGAGAATATGAGCCAGAGGTATCACCTGCCTTACACAGGATTCCTCACCGCTCAGATCCCGGGTTGTCACCTCAAAGGGTCTCAGCAAAGGGTACTCCATTATGAACCAGTGCCTGCGATTGGGAACTGCACCGATCTTGTGTTCCATAACTATCGTATGCAGAACTGGATTCTGCTCTACTAAACATTCCACAATGGAGAAAGTAGAGTTCCAACTCATGGACATGTCCTGAAGCAGATGGTGAGCAGGAATGTCTGTCTGCTGTTGACAGTGTCCCAAAGTCTTAATGGCTTTCACAGAGCAGTGAAAATACCCACACATTTTTGCACACCATGGCATTCACAGCAGCTATGGAACCATGTTGTGGATTATCCAAAGAGTTGTTCACCACAAGACTGATGGTGTGTGAACAGCACCACATATAGTCAAAGTCCCCATCTCTAAGTGCCAACGTGACATTAGTGCCATTGTCTGTGACAAAACCACCTCACCACAACTGGCAATCTGTTTTCAAACATTCAACTCTCCAACATGCCTTGGCTGACATCCATGACTTTTGCATGTAGCAACACCCACTTCCTTTCCCCCTTTCCTCCTGCCACTGCTGCCATGACTGCCACCATCACTGTTACCACTTGCACAGCCTTCATTCCCATGTGCCATCAATGTGCGGTCAGAGAGAGGTACGCATGGCTCGCTCTGTTGCTTGACCAAATATTGCTGGTAAAATGGATGACAGCACCTCTTGAGTCTCTGGGCATGGAGAGCACTTTTCCCCTCACGCTCTGACAGTTCCGGTATCACCGTTCGACTGAACGTAGTGCATGAAGGTATAGTGTAGCACAGTTTCAGCAAGTGAAGCAGATGCCTGAAGCCAATATTTTCTGCAATGGAGAATGGCTGCTCGTCTAACGCTATCATTTCTCCAATGGCCCGGGTGGTCTTTCTCACTGAGGCATTATTAGCAGCAAAAAGAGCTCTGTTCTGAAGGGCTTGTGTGATGATCTGCTTCCCTGCCATTCTTGGGGAGATGGAGCGAGACTACCATCTTCCTGACAGAGGGAAGCCTTGGGAACTCACTGGCACAGGGCAGGTTCCTGCCCCCCTTTTTAAAAAACTGCCTAACATAGGGTATTTTCAGACGTTACGAGATCACAGTCAACCACGGTCAATTTTGCTGCAGGGCCAAAGCGCCCTGAATGTCTGTTTGGAGACCGCCAGATGTTCACCACGGCCGATTCCCACATGTGATCAATTTCAACCATGCTTCCTGGGCTCCCCGTGGGACGAGCTCCAAAAGCGTGGTCAAAGTGATTCCCGGCGGGAAGCAATAAAAAGTAATGTCTGGCCGGCGATCACGGCCNAGTGAACCACGGTCAATCCTGCGGCGGGGCCAAAGCACCCTGAACATCTGTTTGGTGGCCGCCAGATGTTCACCATGGTCAATTCGCACATGGGGTCAATTTCAACCACGTTTCCGGGGCTCCCTGCCGGACAATCGCCGCAAGCGTGGTCAAAGAGATTCCCGGTGGGAACCAACAAAACGTAACGCCTGGCCAGCAACCACGGCCCGGAATCCCTGGCGGGGATTCCGGGCCATGGTCAAATCAGGCAGGTGCTGCGGCTGCATTGCGCCGCGCCCACCCATCTCCCCAGAGGGCGGGTGGCGGGGGACCGTGGGGGGGTGGGGCTGTGCAGCCGCACGTTGCGCCACGTGGCCTCGGCCACCTCCATTCCCCGCTGGGATCAGCCGGCACTTCTATTCGGGCCATTGTTTGACCACCGGGGGCTTTGTGGTTATTTCATTCACCCCCGCCGGGGATTCACTGGGACGAATCGGGCCAGCATAACGTCTGAAAATACCCTGAGTCAGATCAATGGCCCACAGCGGCAACTCCCCCTGCAGGAAGTTTGGGGCAGTGCCCCCCCCAAAGCACTGCAGGGGCCACTGGCACAGAAACTGTTTTTCTTTAAAAAAACAAAAAGAAACCGCTGCCGCTTATGACAGCTACAGCAGCCTCTGAGTTGCTGCAGAGGCTGCTGTAGCTGTCACTGTGTTCTTCTCCCATGCTGGGAGTGGGTCCCTGAAAGGACAAAAAGGGCTCATCTGCTCAGCCGCCCAAAGCGTTTTCCTATGGAAAATGCGATTTTGGCAGCTGAACGTGGGACGTGCTGTGGAGGGAGGGGCAAAGTCTTTCCATTGTGCTCAATGGGCGCAATGGAAGATCTCGCCAGGGTGGTCGTGCTGACCGCCCTGGCGAGATAACTTGACTTGGGGGACTGAGAAGGGAGGAAGCGCACATGGACGCTTCCTCCCTGCCTCAGTCAGTCCCCGAGAGAAATCTCAGCCTCTGTGCTGGTTCCTGCTGCCGCTCCTGCTGCCATTGCTGCTCGCCGCTCAGAGTGGGGAGGGGGGGGAGCAGCAATGGCAGTGGCAGCAGGAACTGCTGGACTGTTTTTTGTTTTGTTTTTTAAAATTGCCTGCGCATCCTGGCTCCGCACGCGGGGACACGTGGGCAATTAAAAAAAAGAAACAAACAACTACTCCCTCCACCTACGCCTAGGAAGACCGCCGGGCACCGAAGGAGAAGGAAGGAGCAGTCAGACTCAACAGGTAAGACTGACTGATCCCTCCCTCCCCCATCCTGTACCCAACCTCTTCCACCCCCTCCACCACCCCTCTCGCATCCTCCCCCTAGGCTGAGCCTGTTCCCCACCCCTAGGCTGTTCCCCACCCCCACCCCGCACCCACCCCCACCCTGCACACTAGGCTGTTCCCCCCCCCCCCCCCCCCCCCCCCCCCCCCCCCCCCCCCCCCCCC
>QEPC01004593.1:3459271-3469354 GCA_003113815.1 Sphenodon punctatus | reverse complement strand
GGTTTATACATTATTCATTTTAAGCTTGATGTGCATTGTAGACTGTGTTTTCTTCCATCTGATGTTAACCCTGGGAACTCCTTGCTGCTGTGTTTTGCCAGTGTTTCCCTGTATTTGGGGTTTATACATGATTCATTTTAAGCTTGATGTGCATTGTAGACTGTTTTCTCTTCCATCTGATGTTAACCCTGGGAACTCCTTGCTGCTGGGTTATGCCCTGGCTCCGCCTACCGTTGCCCTGACTCCACCTACCATTGCCCTGGCTCCACCTACTGGCTCGCCGGTGGGCCGGATGGCCTTACTGCCCCTCCAAACTAAAAAGCCACCAGCCGCCCCTGGTGGTCCATCTTAGCCCAGTATTGTCACAACCTGACACAGCAGCAGGGGTTTCAAACTTGGGTCCAAATCTAGCTCTTCCAGGGTCTCCAGCAGAGGCCATCCCAGCGTGCTACCTGAGACCCCTCCAGGCCCACAGCAGAGGCCTCCCCCCGGCATGCTACTAGGGATCCTGAAGTGCTGATGCTGGGGATTGAACCTAGGACCTTATATGTGCAAAGCATGCACTCTTACCACTTGAGCTATGCCCCTCCCTCCCTGTCTCGTTGTCTCTGCTCTGCCACATGGTCATCCTCCTCTTCAGCTGGCCCCTGAAAGCAGAAGATGTTGATGTCATGTCCTCAGATGACTCAACATGCCGGAAATTGACATGTGCTTTGGGTCTTTACCGCAGCTTACTTGGACAGTGCTGGCATATCACCTTGCTCAGACCCATAGATGACAACCTGAAATGATCCCAGAAGAGGAGGCCTGCACTGTCACAGAGCCAGGGCAGATGGGAACAATGCGTGTAGCAGCAGGTGACAGGACTGTGGTGGTACATACAGTGGAGGGTTGGCTGGTGGCACATGTGGACAAAGACATGCTTGCAATAGTGAAGACAGAGGCTGACATGCTGGCTGGAGACACAGGCAGACGGTCTGGCAACTGACAGGTTGGCAGCAGGTGAGGCAGAGATGTAGCAAGATGAGCTGGCAGTGGGTGAGGCAGCGACACAGGCGGAGGGAGCGACAGTGGATAAGCTGGCAGTGGGTGAGGCAGCAATGTAGGCAGTGGGAGTGGTAGCGTCACGAGCTGCACAATTTGAGGATTGTGGTGCCCGAAAAAAAACTGTTTTACTGACCAAGTACTGGGGCGTAAGTGAGATGAACACGTAATCATCAGCAAGTTTTATACAACGACCACTTCATGTACACTTCAACCGTGTTCCAATTGCAGTCCCACAGTCAGTCCTCCACATCCCTATCAGCAGTGCCACTGTGATCAGACATTGCAGAGCGCCTGAGAGACTATAAGAAGACGAATACTGAATGAGGAAACCAAACTGAAAGATTTCCCAGCCGGAAAGATTAGACAGTGCTGTGATAAAGTGGTGCTTCAAAGAACAGAATAAAAGCAGTCAAATAAGAGAGCCAAATAAAATGAGACAATAGGAAGGGGAAGGAAATCTGGGTGAGTGTCTCACACCCTTGTCTTCCACCCTCAAGTCCCCTCGGTCACACAGCCCAAGGGCCCCACTAGTGTGCACCCCACTCCCCTTTAAGGGTTGCTTCCAAAATGCTTGGTAGTGTTGACACAACATTCTGTATGTCTGTTAAACACTATTAAGACTACAATAAGGAAGGATAATACTGAATGGTGAAAGCAAAGTGAAAAATTTCGCAGGCCAGCAGGTTCTATGAATGCTTTGGCTAATATAGATTCAAGCAGAAAATAAGATTTAAAGTGGCTTCAGTAAAAATGCTAGAAATTATTATTCGACTTTACATTCTGTACTGTCTGCTTAAACACTACTAGTGACTTGAGAAAGGACCCCCAGCAGGAAACAAAGGTTGGGTTCTGAATGAATGCCTAATATAGACTCTTCTACTAGAAAATAATATTTAAACTGGCTTCCGTAAATACTAGAAATTATTATTCAGCTTTATTCAGTATATCTGTTACATACTAGGATCCCCAGCGGGAAACAAAAGTTGGGTTCTATGGATGAATGCCTAATATAGATTCAAGCAGAAAATAAGATTTAAACTGGATTCAGTATTCCACAGTTACAGTAGTTATAAACTGGTGCCTCAAACAACAGAATAAAAGCAGCCAAAAGAAAAAGGGGGTGGCAGGGTGGGGAAGAGAGAAGAAATAGAAAGGGGGGAGGGATTTTGTTGCTTAGCAAGTCTGTTTAAGAAATTCAGACAAGAAGAAAATGATAGCGTTAAATGGGCATGAGCTGTGGCTCAGCTGGTAGAGTGCATGTATAAGGTCCCATGTTCAATACTTGCCATCTCTGATTCAGAATCCCTTGTAGCATGCCTGGGTGAGGGCTCTGCTGGAGAGCTGGATTTGAAACCTGCTGCCAGGGAATATTTTTGAGGGTAAAAAGACCCTTCAGAAATACATTCCCTCATCAGGTCTTTAGTTTTAGATCAGTTGAGTATTTGGGCTGCCAGTAAAAAAAAGGGACCTGTGGTTGGTAAGTATACAGACTTGATTCGAAACAGCCTTGGGGACAGGTCCTTGATACGGGATACGGCTCCTTTGTGCTGCCTCAGTGATGCACAGGGAATGTAAATTTGGTCTAACGCACCTGAGGAACCCATAAGTGTGCTGGTATCCTTCCGTATGGAGGAGCCAGTAGCCATTATATTTAATTTCATGGAGTCCTATTGCATTTGCTGGTCTTGTAGATGTCGAGCATAGTCTTGAGAGGTCTGACTAGAGTGCTTTTGTGCTTCAGTGCTCCCCGGAGGATATATGGGTCCATGGATGTCGCTATCTGCCAGTGTATGCTGAAGAGTAAGCCTGAGGTTACTCAAATGTGTGACAGTGACTGCAGCAGTTATAGGGAAGAAGGTGCAGGAGAAGCCAGCACAAAGCTGGACCAAACATCAAGGTCGCTCTCTCCTAAAACAGCCTGTCAAACAGGTCAGGTAACTATCTTTCTGAGAAAAATGAATATTTCTTTTTTTAAAGGTCTAGAAATATACATGCTTTCTTCAAAATGTTCCTTCAAATATTATAAAGAATTAAGTGATTTCTGTCGGATTCCATGGGAAAATATTGGTCCAGTAACTCCATATGATGCTGTGGTAATCATGAATTCATTTGTATTCACTGTTATGATGTTAGTCACAATGAACTCATTTGGCTCTGTGTCAAGGCAAGAGCGGACAACAGACTTGTGGCAATCACCATTAATGGGGATTCATATATCTTTCATTTAAAGTAGTTACTAGTTAGGTTTCTTAATTAGCCTCAGAAGCAACTTACGAAGCCTCTCTTCTTAATACGAATGAAATATTTAGCAGTGTTAGCAATGCTATAAGCAAAGGCTCCCAGAAATCATTAAGAAAATTATTCCTAACACCAATATTGTAAGTTACTTACGAAGACCAAATAGTAGCAACCAAAATAGGATTCTTCTGTACCTGCCCAGTCAGGTTTTTGTTTTTAAGACTCATCCGTCCTAAATTAGGCATCATAGCATCGAGCCAGAATGTGTCGGTTCATTCTGCAGAACCCAGGTGCTGAATTAATATTTGGGGGTCGGGGAGAGAGGAAGGGTGTGCGTGGAGAAGAGGCATGAGTAGCTCAGGTGCTGGATACACCTGAGCACCATGACACCAAGAACTACACATAGAGCAGACTCATGGCCCATCCCATTCTGTAAACAGAGGCTGACTAAATACCCTGTGGTCCTATAAAGGTGTTTCCAGACACTGCATATCAGGTAGTAAAACCATGGCAAATCAGCATATCCATGAAAAGCTGTTCACACGCATTCCCATGAAAACCTGATCTGTGATAGAGCTTTCTACCACTTGGGCAAACCACGGTAGAGTTCTGATATCTTCAGAGGTGATTACCATGAATTAACTAATTGGTAATCAGGTGGTAAAAGTGTTCTCACATATAAATAGTGAGGTAAATCTGTGGCAAAGATGGTTACTACACATTACCACTTGAAAACCTTTTGGTGGTTTTCAGACATACAAAATTGTGATTTGAAAGCCACCCCATGGTAACCCGGGGGGGCAGGGATGGGGTTCTATGGGGTGGTTGCGATATCTGAGTTGCTGTACCATGTGTTAACCCAGGGGCAGAGCAGTTGAAACGTTGCCAGTTTAGACATTGCAACAATATTGTGCCCCCTCCTTCTACTCCTTCATGCACATGTGATGTTTTACATAGCTTTTAATTTTTTTAAGACCTGAAAGCCCTGTTACTGGTGTGTCTGAGTCGGGAAATGGGGAAAGGATGGAGATTGTTCCATCCTGCCCTGGGGGGTGGTATCAGCTAATTTTTTATTTATTTACTTGAACTTATAGCCTGCCTTTCCCATAAGGTTCAGGGAAGGTTACAAATAAAATAAAATAAATGTACATAAATATATAGACAAATCCCCTAAAGATCCCCCATCCTCCTACATGAGGCTAGCATGTCTTATTCTCAGCCTTGTTTTCAAAAAGTCCTGGATTAATATATTTTACATGTATTTCAGAGTATAAAATAAACTGGTCTAAATATAAACTCTTGGACATAATGGCTATAAATCATTCCAAGTGCTTCAGCATGAGCTCCACCTACTAAACTCAGCTGCCTGGCATTTTTTACAGCTTAAACATCTACTAGTGGGCAATTTTGGTCTAGAGGCCTTTGAAGCTCCTGAGACACCAGAGATACTAACTCTCTGGAGAGGACTGAGGCCGCTTTAAGACGATCGCGGCGGTGCCCGCGCTTGTTTTTCAAAACTACCGGGAGGCGGGTTTACACGTGACCCCGCCGCCGATTATGCGCATGTGTGGGCGATGCGCATCTATTTCCGGCCGCGTATGTCCACCCTCGCTTGACGACCCAGTCAGCTCGCGGCCAGAAATGGATGTGCGGCACCCACACATGTGCATAATTGGTGGCGGTGTCACGTGTAAACCCGCCTCCCGGTAGTTTTGAAAAACAAGCGCGGGTGCCGCCGCGATCGTCTAAAAGCGGCCTGAGATTTTTCCTAGGCCTCCCAAATACTTTACTACTACTGTCTCATTCAGAAATTCCAACCAGACCTGGACATGATGAGTTGGAGTAAGGATCCTTGGGCCAAAACCCTGGACTGCATTATTGCAGGATATTTAGACTCCATCCATGGATGGCTCAGCCAACAGAAAATACTATTTTTTGCTCCTGTTGGGTCCCATACAGATTGAGCTGAATTGGATTTATGCATGAAGATAGGTACTGGAGATATGACTGTGTAACCCACTATACTTCTAAATTAGAGAATGCATATAATTTCAAGAATAGCAGGTGGGTTCAATCAGACAGCATTACTTCCTCCACCAGTAGTTACAGGACAAATAAACTATAAACTCTCTTTCATTCTCTCAAAACACAATATTATTTCATAGAACATGCAGCATTATGAATACTAGTATACATAACAAAAATTAAAAAAATAATTTGCCCGAACTTACATTATATTCTCCAAAACCATTGAAGAAGACAGAGATCAATGCACATAAGAAAAACACCACACGTCAGCCTTTATAAGAAAGAAACAACACATGGCAAGACTCTGTTTTTCATAAGGTCTCACTTGTCCTTGATAGAATCAGCAGGATCCTAATGCCGCTTCTTATGCGGTGTCCAAAATGGTCAGGAGGGCCCCAAAACGGCAGACTGTAGCTGCAAACTTTCAACTCTGGCTTATGAGTAATAATCCTGGGCCAGGGCTTCTTCCACCCCTTCTGCAACAGCCACACTCTTCCAGTCCCAATGCTGGATTCTTCTAGAATGTGCTGAGAACAGCCAAGATTGCTGGGTCTGAGCATGCTCAAACACTACAGGAGATGGCGGGGGGGGAGGAGATAAGGTGGTTACTCTAATACTGCCCTCTACTGATTAACAACAGAATTTGCTTATAATTATAATTCTTCAAATCTTGCTGTCCAACCAAGCCATAATTGTATGGGTTACAACTGCACTAAAGTCACTCTCTTCTACATGCTTTGGAGCTGGTGTATAATCCTTCCTTTCTGGTCAGAAGTTATCCACATTATTAACATTATTTTGGATAAATCAATAGTTTTTCCTGAAAATCTCAATCTGGGTTTTGTCCATAAAAATGGAAACTTTCTGGTTCAGAGACACTCGGGGTTTAATAGGACAGCTCTGACTGTTAAAAGAATAATCCTGCCAAAGCAGAAGAGCAAGGTCTCCCAACAGATCGAATACTGGTTCAGTGAAATGGTCAGCCTTGTTGCCAGGGAGTACCTGGCATTCAGATGTGAAGGACCTGGGAGGGCAGGGGACTGGACTGTGTATCGTATTCCCGATTGGCAGAAGATTTTCTGGGAGGACGTGGGTGGATAGGGAGGTGAGGGGTGTGGTTGGGGGAGGTTATGTTATATGTTATTTGGGAGGAATATTGGGGTATTTGCGGGAAGAGTTTTTGGGAAGGGAGGCAAGGGGGAGAGTTAGTGGGAGGGCTAGGGTGGGGGGGGGAGAGTATTGGGGTATATTTGGATATATAGGGATGTTTCAGATTGCTGAAAGGGTTAGAGAGGAGGAGAGGGGGTGGTGGTGATCTCCCCTGCCACCAGGGCAAGGCAGCCAGAGGGGGGCTGTGGCTGTGGGGGCCTTGCCAGGTGGGGGGCCCTGTAGCCATTGGGGTCATGACAGGCCAGGGAAGATATGGTCCCGGGTGGAGGGGTGTAAGATCATTGAGGTGGGACAGGTGCTTAGCACAGGTCCCGCTTACTAGCCCCCAGGCAGTTGGGCAGATGTGTCATGATCAGAGAGCCTCTGACCCTGTGCTGCTGCTGTTGAATGCGAGGTCGGTGGCGAATAAAGCAACAACTCCTCCTACCTCTCTGACCGCTCCTTGAATGTGTCTCTCTCCAACTCCACCTCCTCCCCCTTCCCCCTCTCAGTTGGTGTTCCTCAAGTCTCTGTTCTTGGCCCTCTCCTCTTCTCGATCTATACCTCATCCTTATTGCCTCCCATGGCTTCCAATACCTCATTGCCTCCCATGGCTTCCAATATCACCTCTATGCTGATGACACTCAACTCTATCTCTCTACTCCCTCTCTCTCTCCCTCTGTTCAAGCTCATCTCATCAACTGTCTCTCTGACATCTCTACCTGGATGTCTCAACGTCAACTCAAACTCAACATGGCTAAAACTGAACTCCTTATCTTCCCCCCTCATCCTTCCTCTCCTTCCTCACTGTCAATAACTATTGATGGAGTCACCATCCTGCCTGTCCCCCAAGCCCGTAGCCTAGGCTTCATCTTTGACTCACCCCTTTCTTTTAAACCCTACATTGACTCTGTTGCTAAATCCTGTCGCTTCTCCCTCCATAACATTGCTAAGATTCGCCCTTTTCTCTCTGTCTCGTCTGCCAAAACTCTTGTTCATGCTCTGGTCATCTCTCGCCTCGATTACTGTAACCTCCTTCTCACTGGCCTTCCCCGGTCTCACCTTTCTCCCCTCATCTCTGTCCAAAACTCTGCTGCCAGGGTCATCTACCTCGCCAGTCGCTTCGACCATGTGCAGCCCCTCCTCTCTTCGCTTCACTGGCTTCCCCTTCCTGAACGAATCCTGCACAAGCTCCTAGTCTTCACCTATAAAGCTCTTCACAACCTTGCTCCCCCCTACCTCTCTGCACTTATCGCCCTCCATACTCCAGCCCGTGCACTTCGCTCCTCCTCTGTCCCTTCTCTCACCCTTCCACGCCTTCCCTGCTCCCCTAAGCGCCTTCGTCCCTTCTCACTTGCTGCCCCCCATGCCTGGAACTCCCTCCCTGTCCACATCCGCCTTGCCCCCTCCCTTCATACCTTCAAATCTCTCCTTAAAACTCACCTCTTTCGCTCTGCTCTGTCTGACTCTTTATCCTGCTGAGCCACTATTCCTATACCTACGATCGGTTTACCCTTATCCTTGCAACATGGACCTGCCTGCTGTCATTCTCATCGTAACCAAGCCAAGTACGTGCACTTGAGACCTCGCATCTTCATGAATGTTAGACCCCTTGTCTCTCCCTCTGTTCCCCTTCCTAAGTCTCTCCCCCAGCTCCTGTCTCTCAGATTGTAAGCCCTAGGGGCAGGGACTGTGTCTATTTTATTACTTTGTAAAGTGCCAGGTACACTGCTGGCGCTATATAAATGTTTGCTAATAATAATAATAATTAATAACAACAACTGTCCAGGAGTTGATCCTGGACTCAGCCGCTGATCTCGTATATATCACTGAAACCTGGCTGGACCTCGAGTTGGGGCCTATTCTGGGTCACCTTGTTCTGACCGGGTATTCTTGTCCCCTCTCCTGTTCAACGTGTATATGCAGTCACTTGGTGAGGTGAAGAGGTTCGGTGTGCAGTGTCATCCATATACAGATGACACCCAGCTGTACCTCTCTTTTACAACAGACCCAGGCCCTGCTGTCTCGGTGCTTACCTGGTGTCTGATGACTGTGTGGGACTGGATGAGGGCTAACTGACTGAGGTTGAATCCTGACAAGACGGAGGTGATGCTGGTCGGTAAGGCGACAGGGGTAACGACCTCCGTTGTGGACGGGGTCTGTCCCGCATTGGTTCCCCAGGTGCAGAGTTTGGGGGTTCTCCTCAACGCACAGCTTCGCCTGGATGTCCAGGTGGAGGCTGAGGCAAGGAGTGCCTTTCGCCAATTACATCTGGTGTGGCGGCTTCGGCCGTATGTCTCAGACTCTGACCTGGCCACCCTCATCCATGCTTTTGTCACCTCTAGACTAGACTGTGGTAAAGCGCTCTACGTGGGGCTACCCATGACAATGGCTTGGAGGCTGCAGTTAGTGCAGAATTCAGCAGCCTGTCTGTTGGTGGGATTGGGCTGCCAGGAGCACATAACATGGGTGCTCTGTGCTCTGCACTGGCTGCCGATAGCGTTCCGGGCCTGCTTCAAGGTGTTGGTTTTTACCGATAAAGCCCTAAGCGGTCTAGGGCCTGCGTACCTGCGGGACCACCTCACCCCCCGGGTGCTGGATCGACCCCTGCGGTCATCTGGGGGTGCCCTGCTCAAGGTCCCCTGAGTCTTCCGTGTGTGTGTGTATGACGCAGGAGAGAGCATTCTTGGTGGCTGCACCGCGGCTGTGGAACTCCCTTCCGGAGGGGGTGCAGCTGGCCCCAGACCTCCCCTCTTTTCGGAAAAGTTGTAAGACCTGGATGTTCTGACAGACGTTTGGTGGGGGAGAGGGATGAAAGGGGTGTGTGTGTTAAATATCGCCCTCCTTTTGGCAGTTTTAAAAAATGTTTTATATTGGATTTTATTTGTGTTTTTATATTGTAAGCCACCCCAGGCTGCCTGATGGCAGGAGGGGTGGGGTATTAAGTTGAAAAATGAATAAATAAATAAATTCACCCTGTCTCTGTATCATAACTGCTTGCCTTCAAATGGCTTTTCTTTAATCTGTTTTTTGTCTTATTGTTTTATAGTAAGTTTTTTCAATAAAATATAAATTAAAATAAAATCCTGATAATGCTAAACTGTCTTATAGCTGTATTTATATGTCCTCACATATATTGCAAGTCTCTCTTCAGAGGGCCAGAGAACAAGGGCAGGCATGGGGAGTTACTGGTGCTGGCACTCTGAGCTGGGGATTGACATCGGAGACATGTCCGTTTCAGGGGCAAGCTTTGTGGGGCCCGTCCCTAGGAAGCAAATTTCCCAGACCCATGTGGAATAATGTGGAGAGCTTCCATGGGGGATCCATCATATAAATGTCCTTCATCCCTAGGCTTTTCTCTGGTAGTGGTACTCTTCTATCTTTATTATTCTGGCTTTGACAATGATCTCTGTGCTACAAAAGGAACAGTCCTCACCCCAAAAACTTTAGTCATTGGATGTGGCCAAGGGTCATTGTCATGGGGTACTTTCAGACATGACGCTAACCACCCTTTAACCACCCTTGGTGGTTATTTATGCATGTTGCAGGGCTGTATTGGTGCCCTATGCAGCCCTGCAACATGCATAAATAACCACCAAGGGTGGTTAAAGGGTGGTTAGC
>QEPC01004593.1:3441464-3451716 GCA_003113815.1 Sphenodon punctatus | reverse complement strand
ACTTGAGACCTCGCATCTTCATGAATGTTAGACCCCTTGTCTCTCCCTCTGTTCCCCTTCCTAAGTCTCTCCCCCAGCTCCTGTCTCTCAGATTGTAAGCCCTAGGGGCAGGGACCCTGTCTATTTTATTACTTTGTAAAGTGCCAAGTACACTGCTGGCGCTATATAAATGTTTGTTAATAATAATAATAATAATAGATCCCCTATCATGAAATAAGACTGACCATGGAAGGAGAACTCTGTCACTGTGCTCATGGAATATTTCTGGCTGGAAATCCTGTCTGTTGGATCAATCTTTTGTATCCTTTTTGGCAAATTTTGACTTCATTTTACTACAGAAAACATGAAGCAAAGATCCCTTGGACCTACAGGGCTATGTTTCTTTTGAGGTTCCTGAGGTCCAATTAGTAGACAGAGGTCGACCCATGGTCGGGATTGCCTGTTTAATTTCTAAGAAGCTTGAGGTTGAAATTATAGATAAGTTCATTTTGCCCCCAATTTCGGTGGGAGTAGTATTTAAAATAGACTCTTTGTTTCTTATTTTAATCTCAATATATTTCCCCCCAGCAAATGCAGGATCCTTTAAAAAGGTTTATTTGGAGCAGTTGGAGTCATTTACTGACCAGGTTCTTCAAATTTATCCAGATGCCGGATTGCTTTTAGCAGGAGATTTTAACGCCCATTTGGGGCCAAATGATATCGCATTAGCTCCGTATTGCCCGTCTATCCCTCAGGGGAATTAATTGCGTGATAGGAAATCTAAAGACCAGATAATTAATGCCTCGGGTATTTCATTGGCTAAATTTCTAATCTATGTAAATCTGTTAGTCATCAATGGTTCAGCTGGTTTTGATTTTGAAGGGGAATATACCTTTATATCACATTTAGGGGCCAGTGTGGTAGACTATATTCTTATCTCCCCAAATCTTATCTCTAGTATTGGTAGGCTTTGGTGGGTAGCCATCTAATTATTGACCCTCTTCCATTGGTATTTTCTTTTTCCTTGAGTAAATTTTCATCTAAGCAAAATGGAGCCCTTTAAGGGACCTTTCATTTCCTCATAGTGAAATCTTTCTTAGACGCTCATGGAACAACTTATTGGTCTCTTCTATTAACTCCACGTTGAACTCTGCTGAAGTTCTTAAAATCAGAGATACAATAATAGCGGCTACTTCCTCTGATCAAATTTCTACTTCTACTCTGTATGCTGAATTGTTGGCATACATTAAGCCTTTTTTACAACGTAGCCGTGCTTCGCGAACAAGTATATTATTAGAAATCTTATCAAAAAGAAAAAAATCAGCTTGTGAGAATAAACAGTGGGAAGCTTTGCTTCAAGTGTCTAGGACCAAAGACTCCTCAGAGTTTTGGCACGTTATAAATTATTCTTTGGGGAGAGAAAGAAGTTCTGGGAAGATTTGGATCTCAAAGCATGAATGGGAAACGTACTTCAAGGATTTGTTTCCTTACCAGTTAGTAGAAGGATCTCAGAACCAGATTAGTGATCTTCTGGATTGGCCTCCGGTGGATGAATGAGTAGTAGTGGATTTAATAGATACATTGTAAACCAATAAAGCTCTGGGATCTGATTTAATTCCAGCTGAGCTGCTAAAAAGTAACAAGGATTGGTGGGTCCCTTTTCTAGCTTCTTTGTTTACTAAAATCAATGATTCAGGATCCATACCAGATTCTTGGGCCGAGGCAGTTGTGGTGCCAGTGTATAAAAAAGGTTCTTGTGATGATCCAGCTAATTATAACCAATCAGTTTATTATCCCAAATAGGCAAGCTTTATGCCAAACTGCTGCTGAAGTCCTTATCTAAATGGTTGTATGATACCAACTTCTTATGCCTTGAACAAGCGGGCTTTCAGCTGAACGGCACAACTTTAGATCATTGTTTGATCTTATCTCATTTGGCTCAGAAGTACATAACAAAAAACAGAAGACTCTTTGTTTTGTTTGTCGATCTGTGGGCGGCTTTTGACGCTATTGATAGGGACTTACTTTGCTCTAAACTGGATGCATCTTCTATAGTCAAATGCCTTCTCTTTCTCATCAAGGCTCTCCAACAAAGAACCTCTCTGGCAGTTAAATTTAACCCAAAAAAACACCAAAAGGAAGAAAAGAAAAGAATGAAAATATTATTTAAAAAATTCCAGTATACACCAAGTGAGGTTAAAAATGTATTACCAAAGCAGACAGTAGTACAAAAGAATATTACCCAATTGAGAAATATGAAATATAACTAGGCTACAAAAGCTCAATATACAATGATAACAAAAATATGGGCCAAAATACAATAAATAATACAAAGAATAGAATGAAGTATAATTAGGCTAAAAAAGCCCAAAAAGTAATGATGCCCAAAGTGAATAAGCCCAGTTAAATTTAACCCCCAGGGACGTCTCACAACTCTATTTTATACTCTAGGGGAGTTCACCAGGGGTGTGTTTTGGCCCCTACACTTTTAAACATTTTTGTTAATGATATGACCAACCAGAGATTTTTTCCACCTAAACTGGGAAGCAGACCAGTTGGCTGTCTTTTATATGCAGACGATGCTGTAATTCTCTCACAGACTCGGACTGGAAATCAAGGCACTTTCAGAATTTTGCAGTATCAACAAGCTTGAGGTTAACTACTCAAAGACACAGGCTCTGGTCTTTGGACTGGAACGAAGAATATATAAATGGTCATTAAATAATCATGCCCTAGCCCAGGTGAACTTTTATAAGTATTTGGGAATATTTTTCCAGAAAAATTGTAGCTGGAGTCTCCATCAGAAAGTCTCTTTGGATAGAGCAGTTGGCTGGTCAAGAGCTCTTCTGGGCTATTTTTTGCGTAAACAGGATGGTACAGTGTTACCAGCTCTATGGGTCTTTAATGCTAGAAGTTGGGCGCAATTTCTTTATGGCACTGCTCTATGGGCTGTAGATGCTCCATCAGCTTTGTACAATCCTCAAACAAAATTCATTCGTTCTCTTATGAGAGCACCTAAAAGCATCCCAAATATTGCCCTTACGCTTGAATTTAGACAGCCTGGGTGGGATGTTGGAGTTTGGGATAGTGCTTTTCATTTATGGCTAAGAATTCATCTGAGTGGCTCCCTTGGCCTCTTTCCTTATTTGGTTGCCGACCCTTTTTTTGATATCTGGAGGCAGGTAGTTTCTGGGAAGTTGCAATCTATGGGATTAGATTTATCCTCTTTGACCTCTAAGTGTTTCCCTGTGGCACTTTCTGAAATCCTTCTCAGACTAAATGATATCCACTGTCAGCAGGATAGAGCAGAAATCTCTCTTTACCCCTCTTTGAGTCATTATCATGATTTGATCCCGAAGGCTGTACCTCAATACCTTTTGCAAGGTACTTCGTTCAGATGTATTTTTCTTTTTTTCTCAGCCTGACTTAATGCACTTCCAACTAGGTCTTTGGAGGGGCGGAAGAATAGTATTCCTTTCGCCCTACGTATTTGCCCTTACGATCAGCTAGAGGTAGAGATGACAGGTCATGTTCTGTTTGAGTGCCCTCTGTATCAGACTTTAAGAGTTAAATATTTGAATGCCCATCTAGAGAGATATCCTGGGCGTATGGGCTCTGAATTAACCAGAATATTTCTAAACGATTTATCCTTGCAACGTACTATAGATGTGTCTTCATTCCTGGTCCAGGCCTTTTTGTTGAGAGAAAAAATTCTTAATTTTGCCCATAATACCTTGTGACAAGGTTAACTTCCAAACGAGTGAGTTTAACTAAGGAACTGTCTAGTTGCCAGATGTTCTGAGGTATCTTGCCAAAAATAGGGTTTGGGTTTATCCTGCTTATAGTCTTATTGTTAAATTTGCTTGGTTGTTTTAAAATGATTTACTCTAGGGGCTGGACTCCTGGTTACTAGGAAAAGTTTTTATATTTTAGTCCTTTTCCTAATTTGTATTAGGTTAAGCTATTTTATTTGAAATTTGGATGTTTTGTATTTTGCTTTTGTGATGACCAGTGGTCAAGCATAATAAAATTGAAAGATACAATCCCACTGTCATTGGAAAGATGGAAGGTCCAGGGCCAAGTGGACCTCCATCAGGAGGGAGTTCCACAGTCTTGGTGCGGCTGCCGAGAATGCCCTTCCCATTGTAGCCACCCGAGAATCTCAGGGCACCTCGAGAAGTGCGCTCCCAGCCGATCGCAGGGGCTGCTCTAGGGCCTGGGGAGTGAGGCAGTCCTGAAGGTAGGTGGGGCCCAGGTGGTGTAGGGCTTTATAGGTAAAAACCAACACCTTGAATCAGGCCCGGAAGACTATAGGCAGCCAGTGCAAAGTACAGAGCACTGGTGTAATGTGCTCATGACGACCCATCCCATAAGGAGATGAGCTGCCGCATTCTGCCTCAACCACAAGATTCTCAAATAGCAGTGAAGAATCCCCTTAATCAAGGACCAAGATCCCCCACAGCTCACATACCAAAAGATTAAGGGGAAGAAAGAGGGCTGAGCCCAATTTAATAATAATAATAATAATAATAATAATAATAATTCACAATGAATTCTTGTATACTTAAAAAAGTTTTTACATATAGGACAATGTCCCTAAATGCACATGATGCATACAATATAATAAAAATTAATCCAAATAAAATAGTTAATGATAAGCAGAATAATATCCCTGTAACTGATCCATATGAAGAGTAAAAAACCTATTATCTAAGTGAGCCCAAACGCATTTCAGAGAGAATCCCCTTCCTCAGTGGGATGATTGTGAGAGAGAAAGCAGCACGCACGCACGCACGCACGCACGCACGCACGCACGCACGCACACTTACCTTATCAACAGTGTTGCATGTTGAAGGAGTCTCTATTTTTACCAGGTAGGGCACATCTGTATACTCCCTTTCATGGCATTCCCTAAGGGATACGGTAAAAATTAAATAAAGCCTTTCAGCTCAGAGTTTTCCTCAACACCTTAATCAACATTGTACCTAAGGATATTTCTCTTGCAGTTTTACCTTTCCTTTATTCATGTACACTCCTCGAAGTCAAAGTTACAGATTTCTCATAGGTCAAATGGCTAATACTGGCTACTGGCAGCTATGGCTTCCCATAATGGCAGGGTGTGTGCGCGCGTGTGTGACAGCGGCAGTACGGGAACATGGCCGGGCGGCCACACATTGCTCCCCACCCTGGCTCTCCGGACGAACCCAGCCACAGTGATGTGTTCTCACAGCCAGAGCTAACCTGGCCAAGGGCTGCCATCCCCACCCCCAGGTGGGATGATGGTGGTGCTGTCACTTCTGTAAACACCCATTATTATCAACATGGGAAAGGAAATGCATAAGGGCATCTCTACTGGGACTGTGTCTGGGCCACCTCCTGGGGCACAAAGGAGGTGCAGAAAAACTCTCTGGTAATGATGTCTTGTTGTAGAGTTGGGCGCAGTTAGGGCACTCTTCCTAGAAGCCTTGTCACTCAGTTTGATTCCCACTTCCTGCACTTGGAGATGTTATGGAGGATACAGCAAGCAATTATGCGGGAAAGGTTTGTTTTGTGTGTGTCCAAACCTTTCATAAGGCATCTAAAGGTGCACTTAACAGCCATTTGGTATTCAATCGCTGTTTTATTATATAGGGCTCTGGCCCCATTCACAGATTCAGCAGAGGGTAGGCTGGGTCCCCCAAGATCAGACCATACGGTACTTGATGATTGTTCACTCGATGACCTCATTGCCTTCTGGAACAGCTTGTTGACTGAGGCCATTGACCGAATGGCTCCCAGGCATCTGCTCCCACAATACCAACAGCGGGGGTCGCCATGATTCACGGAACACCTGCACTGGAAGAAGTAGGATGGGTGGCGCTGGACTCGCACTGAAGCTGAAGCTGACCGATTGCAGCATAAAGCTAGTTTAAGAGCATATGCTGTTGCGGTGTGGGCAGCAAAGAAAGAGTTCTTTGCTGCCCTCATTGCATCTGCAAAGTCACATCCAGCAGAGCTTTTCCGGGTGCAGAGGCTGGTCAGTCTGGCCTCTCTCCGCCTGGAACTGAAATCTTCCAGTGCCTGCTGTGATATGTTTGCTGACTTTTTTGAGGATATAATCACTCAGATTCATCATGACTTCAATGCTGCACTTGTGACAGTGCGTGAATCAGAGGTAGGGAAAGCCCCACCATGTCTGTTGTTGTGGGATCAGTTTCAGTGGGTATCATCCGCTGACAGTTTGGGCCACCTATTGTGAATTAGATCTGTGCCTGTCCTGGCTGGTGAAGGCCAGTTGGGAGATGCTAGGGCCGTTGCTGGTGAGGCTGGTCAATGCCTCCCTTAGGGAGGGTAGACTGCCGAGCCGTCTCAAAGAGGTGGTGGTGCGGCCTCTGCTCAAGAAGCCATCTTTGGACGTTGACTCCCTGTCCAGCTATCGGCCAGTCTCTAACCTTCCCTTTTTAGGGAAGGTTATTGAACGGGTGGTGGCCTGGCAGTTACAGGGGCATCTGGACCAGGTCAGTTTTCTTGATCTCCACAGTCTGGCTTTCACCCTGGGTTTGGCACAGAGACTGCACTTGTGGCCTTGGTGATGACCTACACTGTGAATTGGATCAGGGCAGATCATCTATTTTGATCTTATTGGATCTGTCGGTGGCGTTTGATCATGAGATGTTGGTGACAAGGCTGCGGGACCGGGCCGGGGTGAGTGGGATTGTTCTTGACTGGTTCAGCTCATTCCTGGCCAGGAGAACTCAGCGGGTGGTTCTCGGGGAATGTTCATCATCTCCTCGGAACCTCATGTGTGGAGTCCCGCAGGGTTCTATTCTGTCCCCTCTCCTGTTCAACGTGCATATGCAACCTTTGGGTGAGGTCATGAGAGGGTTCGGTGTGCGATGTCATCAGTACGCCGATGATACACAACTCTACCTGTCATGTTCCAGAGACCCAGGTCCAGCAGTCTTGGTGCTTACCCGGTGCTTGACAGCTGTGGAGGACTGGATGAGGGTGAGCAGTCTGAGGCTGAATCTTGACAAGATGGAGGTGATGTTGGTGGGTAGGGCTGAGGGGGTGGTGGCTCCCATCATTGGCTGAGTCTACCCCCCTTTGGCTGCTAAGGTTCATAGTTTGGGGGTGCTCCTTGACCCACAGCTCCACCTGGACTGTCAGGTGGAAGCTGTGGCATGGGGAGTAGTTTGCTAATTACATCTGGTGCAACAGCTGTGGCCGTTATGTCTCAGACTCGGATCTGGCCACCATCATCCATGCCTTCATTACCTCTTGACTGGACTACTGTAATGCACTCCACGTGGGGCTACCCCTGAGGATGATCTGGAGGCTGCAGCTGGTGCAGAATGTGGTGGCCCATTTCCTAACGGGGCCGGGCCACCGAAAGCACATTACACCTGTGCTCCGTACTCTTCACTGGCTGCCTATTGTCTTCTGGGCCCAATTCAAGGTGTTGGTGATGACCTATAAAGTCCTGAACAGCTTGGGTCCTGCTTATCTGTGACACCACCTCAGGCCCCAGGTCATTTCGCAGTCCTTGCGGTCGACTGGGGGCACCTGACTCGAAGTCCCCTGGGTATTCCAGGTGGCGACGGCAGAGAGGGCGTTCTCGGTGGTTGCACGTCAGCTGTGGAACTCCCTCCTAATGGAGGCCCGTCTATCCCCAGTCCTCCCCTCTTTCCAAAGATATTGTAAGACCTGCTTGTTCTGCTGGGCCTTCAGGGAGGGGGATGGAGAGGGTGGGAGGATTGGGGGGGAGGGTGTAGCAGGGGTGTGTGTCTTCCAGGGCTGCACAGGGCGCTGGGTATCTTTTGCGGGAATTAGCAAAACCCCACTGCCATGCCTAGTCAGCCTTCAGCCAGGCTGTATCCCCCCTAAGGAGGAGTTTACACTATGTGGGGTTCCCCTGTAGGGGTCCCATCCTTGGCCTCCAACCACCCCTTATAGTCAAGGCCTATGCCTCCAATAGTGTATTCGCAGAGGAGGTTTATCCCCTTTTAGGGTCCTCAAACCAGTCTCTTGGGGGAGGGGGTTTCAGCCTCACAAGGTCTGAGACCCTCAGAGTTTGGATAGTCCGGGTGGCCTAAATTAGGCAGATCCCACCTGAGCTGTTCCATCTCCGGTTCTGCAGATGAGGGTCCAGGGGGGTCTTGTTGGAGAAGCTCCAGCAATGAGGAGGAGGGAGCTACAGCAGTAAGCTCCTTCTCCTATGGCCACACCTAGCAGACTGAGCTCAGGCCCTTTATAGGCCTTGAGCATGCTCAGTTCCAACTGGCCTTACTGAGCATGTCTATAGACATAGCTCAGAAGGCTTTCTGGGGCTCTACTGAGCATGCCCCAGGACTTCGACTCCAGAGGGCTTTAGCGTCTCAGCTGGGCATGCTCCAAGTTTGATGCCTAGCTATATAGCCGCTAGGCAGCCCAGCAATAGGGCTCCTAACGGCTCAGAGGAGGAACCAGCCTATTACAGAGGGTTTTTCTACCTTTTAGCTTTTTATTTTTTAGTATTTTAATATTTTAAATATTTGCAGTATTTTAAATGGATTTTATAGTTTATTGTGGTTGTGTGGTTCGCTACCCTGAGCTGCCAATGTTCAGGAGGGCGCGGGATATAAATATTTGTAATAAATAAATAATAAACCCTTACTATTTCTTGTGTGGTCTTTGGAGTTGAATCTTCCCTTCTGATTGTTTGCTTGAAGGGTAATCTGTGGAAAATCCTGGCATTTGGGGATTTTCCACCCCACCCCATCCAGCATCTATGAAGTGGTCATGATTGTTAACTACAGCTTGTAGCACAATATAGAAGTGCCGCTTCCTGTTTATGTCCTGCAAGCTGCTGTGTGGGGAGTGTGAATGGGGATGTGGTTACTATCTATCACCTCAAATCTGTGTGGGGAGCAGGGCCAATGCTACTGTAGAGGCAGTACAGGCAGCCATCTAGGGTGGCAAGGGGAGGAACTGCATCCATCAGTGCTGCCGGTAAGCTCTGAGGCTGGAAACTGCAGTCACTGTTGCAGCACTGGTAACCTCCATGGCTGGACCAGGGATGGAAGGGGCGGGGAGGGATGCCTATGGAAGCAAAAATCCTTGTACCATTCCTGGTGGGAAGCCCCCAGGATTCAAATCCTGCCTGCAGCCTCATCTGCCAGGTAAATGGTACATGCTAGCAGATGCCACTTCAGTGCCCTGCATGCCTCCCTCAGGATTTTACCAACCGTGAAAACGACCATACTGGACAGGTTTGTCGAGTCCCGTGGCAGCTACCATTGGTGAGGGAGTAAGTCATGATATGTCCCATTTTTCTGAAGTGAGAGGAGCATTTATGGTGGTGGTCTTGTGCTTCAGGATTGGCCTCATTTCATGGCGGACATACTGGCACGTTAGGCACATTCGAAAGTTGAGGTAGAGCTGGAAGGACAAGGGTTCAAATTTGGCTTAGATATATGGATGTGTGATTCCTTTCATTTTCTAAGATTGCTGTTTTAGAAAGAAAAAATCAGCCCAGGCTCAGTTAGGCAATGGGCTATTTTAAATTTACATAAATTAACACATGCAAATGGTGTCTTGTATCATCCCTCATTTTGAGTGTCCCTGTATCTCATTTCAGAGTCCAGGGGTTAAGAGGCATGCCCATTGCAGAGCATCCCACAATGCACTCCAGGAGGGAAGACCATGCCACTTCATGAAAAGTGATTACTGCTGTTTGCATACACACAGCAGTGATGCTGCAGATGAATACTAAACTCACTGAAAAATCTTCATGTAGAAGAAGCCAAACAACTAGCAAGAAGATGGCAAACTTTAAGAAAAGCCTGTAAAAGAAGCTGCTTCTGAGTTGTTTGCTAACTGAACCATCACTAAGACCACTGAATTCTTGGTGTGGAATGCAAGTTTCATTGTTTAATAGTCATCTATCCAAGAACTGTGACTGTATGGGAGCATGTGGCCTAGAATTTGGGTCTTGTCAATTATCTTGAGGTCAGCAAGTGGGGCGGATTGGCCATTGAATGCACCGGGAGGATTCCCGGTGGGCCGGCTGGGCTGGGGGCCGTCACGCTGTCTTTTAAAAAATTATTCTTAACAACAACAACAAAAATAATTGTTGGTCCTGACCCCTATAGGGTTGTGTTGTGTTGGAGGGTTGGGGGAGGGCTTATCTGACTCTCCCTCTTAGTAGCGCTGAAGCAGCAGCGGGGACAGCGATCGGGCTGGGAGATAAGGCTGTTTGTTTACAAACAGCTCCTGCCCATGTGCTGATCAGAAGGTTGCTACCTTGTAAAGA
>QEPC01004593.1:3389386-3406204 GCA_003113815.1 Sphenodon punctatus | reverse complement strand
GAAAGAGTAAACCCGAGGACCAAACATATAGACGTGAAATATCATTTCCTAAGAGACTCACAAGAACAAGGACTTATAGACATGCAATATTGTCCTACAGAAGACATGGTAGCAGACGCCCTGACAAAACCTTTAGCAGGAGAGTGCCACCGAAAGCTTACTAAGTAAAATGGGCATAGTAGGTTAACTTCTGTCTGTTGAGAAAGGGTGTTGGTATATGCAAGCAACATTCACAAGTTAATGCCTGCTGTATTAAGAACAGTGATTGACTATAGAGCCACCAGATGGCGCTGCTAAGTTTATGTGTACATGGAAGGGAGATGTGGTTTTGCAGTTGAATTCCTTTGTGTAACCACTCCTTCTTCCCTTCTCTCTCATTGTCTGAGTCTCCATTTTGTCTTACTACTAGTTAGATGCAACTAAGGATCTGTGCCTGGAAAGCTTAAGTAAAGTTCTGTTTTTAAACCTTTAGCTGCATTTGTCCTTACTGATTGCGAATCAGTTATTACTCTGCAACATTCAGCACTTACCTGGATCCAGACCTGCAGTAGTCCCTAGCCCAGCTGCCTGTTGCCAGTGCACAGCCCGCCCCTCTCTGCCTGCTGCCCCTACCACACCCTCCATGTGGAGAGATTTCTTCTCCTACCCGCCACCCACTCTAATGTAGAATGTGAGGAAGGAAAAGTCTGCCTGTATCAGAGTCAGGACAGGAAGGTGGCAGGAGGAGCAGAGCTGGAAAGTATGTGGTGCTGATGAGGTTGATTAACTTTTGCTTCTGTTGTTAGCCTTGTGGATGTGTGTATGTCTGTTGGTGTCAGTGAAATTAAATTCTACAGCTTCTACTGGGTTAGGGAGGGCGTATCAGTTTCCCCAGCTTCTGCTTACTATTTTTTTAAAAAAATATTATTTTCAACTTTATTTGTATTCACAATATATATCCACGTTTGTTACATCCATTAAATCTGACCCTGGTCCGGCAGTTTTGGTGCTTACCTGTTGCCTGGCTGCGGCGGGGGACTGGATGAGGTGAGTCAACTGAAGCTGAATCCTGACAAGACTGAGATGATGATAGTTGGCCGGTCTTGTGCCCTGGAGGGGATTGAGACTTCTATTATGGATGGTGTCCGGCCCCCCTCTGGTTGATCGGGTTTGCAGCCTCGGCATGCTTCTGAATCCTTTGCTGCGCCTAGATTACCAGGTCGTGGCGGTGGCCAGGAGTTCTTTTCACCAACTCTATTTGGTGAGGTGACTGTGGCCTTTTCTTTTGGACTCGGATCTGGCCACTGTTGTCCATGCTTTCATCACTTCAAGGCTAGACTACTGCAATGCGCTCTACATGGGGCTGCCCTTGGTGATGGCTTGGAGGCTGCAGCTGGTGCAGAATGTGATGGCTTCCCTCCTTACAGAGACGCATCGCCACGAGCACATAACACTGGTTCGCTGCACTGGCTGCCGATAGTCTTCCGGTCCCAATTCAAGGTGCTGGTGATGACCTTTAAAGCCCTAAACAGCCTAGACCCCATCTATCTGGGAGAGTGCCTGGCTCCCCATGTCCTGTCGCAGCTTCTGTGATCGACTGTGGGAGCCTTCCTGGAGACTCTGTTTTTTTGCCAGGTCTCAACTATGAGGGTGTTCTCTAGGGATGGGCAAACAGAATGCGGTTCGGATGTTCGGTCGTTCAGTTCAAAACCCGAGTTTGGGTTCGATGGTTCAGTTCAGCCGAACTTGGCCGAACAGTCAAAAATAGCGAAAACGAAATAGAAAACGAAACCTAATTTTTGGCCCTGGAAAGAAGTTTTTCCTGCCCCCGAACTCATCCAAACACGACCAAACTGTTCGGTCGTTCGAGAGTTTGGTTTGGACGTTTGGTTTGGACGTCCGAACAGACCGAGTTCGGTCTGAACATCCGAACCGCGTTCGCCCATCCCTAGTGTTCTCAGCCATCGCACCTTTGCTTTGTAACTCCCTCCTCCAGGAGGTACACCTGTGCTCAAGCCTGGTGGCCTTCCGGAGACAATGTAAGACCATTTTGTTCTGTCAGGCTTTTGGCAGCAGGGACTGAATGGGGGGGAGGGGAGAATGATTTAAGGGGGAGGATGGGTTGGGGAGAGGGATTAGATGAGAGGTTATTGGAGGTTGGGAGTGGGTTGGGTTTGGGGGGGATTGTATTCTAAATGTTTTTATATTATATTTTATATTTTTTTTAAGCCGCCTTTTAGGTTGTCACTATCTACTTGGAAAAGTGCCTTTTGGGATTTCATTGGTCAAAGGAGTTACTCTTCAATTGTTGACTTGGAAGCGGGTAAAGTTTTTTCTTTTTTCTTTTTTCTATACGTGGGGTTGCTGCATAACTACTAATAGACCAAGTGGGTCTGATTGTATATTTTCAGTCTATTTTAGTCCAGGTTCCTCAACTTCTTTTGAATGTGTTGCCTCAGATAGTTTATGCTGCTAGTTATTCTTACAAGAGGCTTTTGATACTGGCGCTTGTCCTTATGTTCTCTATTCATGGGAGAGAAACATTTATTGCGTGATTTTAGGTTGTCATCCATATAGTACTGGAAGACTTTTTGTCCAGTTTGATTTGGATATATAAAAATGTCTATTTGGGAGTAGAGTCATTTAGACCTATATGTCTCTAGTTTGATGGGTCTGTTAGACAAATTCTCCCTGTGGATATTCGCAGTCCAGTCATATGTATATTATTAGTATATGTTCCTTGATTATTATCTTTATGTATTTCCACCTTGCATACTTTTAATGTTTGTCCTTATATTGAATCTGTTGTTATATGTTATTAGTTGAGCTGCCTTGTATGAGAGATGTATGTGATAACTCAGGTATTTTGTGTGTTTTCATTTATTCATTTTTTAATTGTTATTATTGTTTGTTTATTTTAGATTTACTTCTACACCCCCGAAGAAGGGTTTTTGTACCCGAAACGTGTCAGGTGGTAGGGTGTTTTTAATGAATGTATTGTAGTTTTTATAATTATTTTTGCATACATCTGGTTTACTATGTAAATATCTTTATACAGCATTTTTTTGGTGTGTTGTGGATTGCCTGGCTCCCCATGTCCTGTCGCGGCTTCTGTGATTGGCTGTGGGCACCTTCCTAGAGACTCTGTTTTTTTGCCATGTCTCAACTATGAGGACGGTGTTCTCAGCCATCGCACCTTTGCTTTGTAACTCCCTCCTCCAGGAGGTACACCTGTGTCCAGGCCTGGTGGCCTTTCGGAGACAATGTAAGACCATTTTGTTCTGTCAGACTTTTGGCAGCAGGGACTGAATTGGGGTGGGGTGGGGGGGAAAGGGAGGAATGATTTAAGGGGGAGGATGGGTTGGGGGAGAGGGATTAGATGAGAGGTTATTGGAGGTTGGGAGTGGGTTGGGTTTGGGGGGGGATTGTATTCTAAATGTTTTTATATTGTATTTTATATTTTTTGTAAGCCGCCTTGAGCCTTTGGGGAAGGGCGGGATATAAATATAAATAACAATTATCAGAGTATTAAGCTGTAAGAATAAACCATAACAGAAAGAAGGAAAAGAAGGGGGGGAAAACCCACAATCACAAAGTGAGTGCTTAATCATACAGATCAGAGGAATTCGCAGTCCCCCATTGGCAATTACAGGATCTCAAAGCTGCTGCTTTCTTCTGACTTGGGAACCAAATCTAAAACAATGGCCCATGCTACTGCATTGGGCTGCTTATAAAGTGATATTTACTGCTATTTAAACAGTAAGCAGCATAATGTTTTGGGTGATGCCCCTTCAACAAGAGCAAGGACAGAATGTTGGAATCCAAGGTTCTGTGGCAGATGGAGTGACATTTGGGACTGAGAAGAAACTGGGATAAGTTGCCAAAATGTTCACAAGGAACTCCCTCACAAATTTTCCACTTCAGTCGACTCACAGTGTGATTTCTTGGAGTTAGAATGCTATTGCCAGTGAAAGCAACCAAAACAAAACTCATCATGCCAACACTCGTATTCTTCACAAGTACCCTACGGTCCTCTGAAAAGCCATGCTAAAGGGCCCTTGGGTGTGGCCCTTGGTGGGGTCCGGGTGGTTGGGGGGAAGTTACGCCAACTTCTGGGCTTGTTTAAATTGTGTGGCAGCTATTTAGGGGGTTTGCCTTGTATTGGGGTTGGGTATTATTATTATTATTATTATTATTATTATTATTATTAGCATTTATATAGCATCAGCAATGTACCTGGTGCTTTACAAAGAGTAAAATAGACACGGTGGGGTTATTAATTGTGGGGTTTTAAGTGTGCGGAAGTCTGGCTAGAGGTTTTTTGGGGTGTAAGGGGTGTGGTTTGTCCTTCCTCCTGGTGAGAGCAGGAGATGGTGGATAGAGGGCCCTCTGGATATACGGGAAGGGGATCATCCCTCAGTGATGGGGAAATGGTGTAATAGAGGGATAATAAGGGTTAAATAGAGAACAGGGGTTAGGAAATGGGGATTGGGTTTGGAGATTTGGGGGGTGGGGATCTCCTTCACCGTCTGAGTGGAGCAGCCATGGGGGGGGTGTCTATGGAGTGGGCTGGCTGGGGGGAGGTCCACGGCCATTGGGGTTGTGATGGGGTGGAGGGTTTATGGTCCTTTTGGGGGGTATGTTTGACCTGTGAGACGGGACTTAGTATCTATTCCTCTCACTGCCCCCAGGCAGGAGGTGAGGTGGTTTGTGATCAGAGGGCCCCTGGCCTGAAGCTGATGCTGCTGAACATGAGGTCAGTTGTAAATAAACCAACAACTGTCCAGGAATTAATCCTGGACCAAGCAGCCAACCTCGTGTGTATTACGGAGACCTGGTCGGATATTGAATCAGGGCCTATTTTGGCTGATCTTGTTCCAGCTGTGTTCTCTGTATAGCATCAATCACAGCCAGAGGAACGTAGGGGTGGTGTAGTCATTATTTTTAGGAATTCGTGGTCTGTTAGGAGGCATCCGGTGAAGTCTATGTTGGGTGTTGAGGGCCTCCATCTTATGACTGATTTGGCGGGAGACAGATTGGGTGCTCCTGGTATACTGTGCACCTACCTGTACAGTGGCATCCTTGCTCACTCTGGCAGGTGTTGGAGGTGGTATTGTGGTCCCCAAAGATATTCATCTTGGGGGTTCATGGCCACTATGGCAACTATGGGCCTGTCTCAAATGGTCATTGGCCTGACACATGATGGGGGACACACCCTGGACCTCATTTTCTTCACCAGTCTTGAGGCGGGGATCTGTTGGTGGGGGAGGTGTCAGTAGTGCCTTTCTCATGGACAGATCATTACCTCCTACAGACTGTTGCTTGAGTTTTCCACAAAGGTCACACTGTTACTAATGGTTATTCTGTCTGTATGTAAATCCAGGATCCTGTAACCTTTGGAATGCTCACTGTATCCTATGAAGCTCCAATCCAATCCAATTTTAATTTATATCCCGCACTCTCTTATCAACAGATAACTCGAGGTGGCTTACAACAAGCAAAATAATACAGCAATACATAGTACAATAATACATCATAAATTCAATAACAATCCCCAATTCACAGCTCCCAACCATAACCCTTACATAAATCATACAATATGCCCTCCATCCATCTAACAGTCTCCCAACACCTACACACAGGTAGTGTTAGCCATCCTGCCAAATATCTTCCACCTCCACCCTGCTGCCACCAGAGAGAAGCCCTCTTCTGCTCCACCCCCTTGCTCTCACCAAGGGGGAGAGTCTCTTCCCGGGCAATAAATATATACCCCTCTTCCTCTGTCCAAACACTGATCACACCCACTCCATCCAGTGGCCCCCGCCGTCTGACCCAGCCGGAGGGCACATCCAAAGGACATCCCTCCCAGATGTGCCCCCCCGGCATGAGCCCCTGGCATGGCCACCAACACAACTACTGTCCGCCCCCCCGCTTTTGAGGGGGTGGTCCCAAAGCCGACCTCCTCACACCCAACATAATCTCTAAAAAAGGGAGCATACTATAATCAACCCCCAAATCCATATTCGAGTACTGGCCCCAGCCCAGCATACCACAAGATCCACAATCACTTGCTCTAACAGTTCTCCTTCTTGCATCACACCTGCCTCCGATCATCCCTGCTCGAGCTGAGCCGAGACCATCTGTTGTTCCTACTGTCTTTCTCACCAGCGCCAACAGAGATCCCACCAGCTCACCGCACTTCACTACTGCTGCCATCCTCTGACCGAACCGTGGCCGATCTGCTTGCTGATCCTGCTGTCTTACCCTACTCCAGCGACCATCCATTTCATTTCTTGTAGGGCAGAGGGGTCCCGGGCGCCATGGTCCAGCAAACGGCCCCAGCCAACGAGCTGCACCCTTTGGGTGTCGCCCTTCGGGCTGGCGCCCAACAGGGCCCCGCCCTGGGATTTCTTACCTGGGGAAGGGGAGGGATGCCTTCCACTGCTCTGTTTTGCAGCTTGGTACGTTTCTCCTCTGGGATATATATGTAAGTCTTACTTCCAAATACTCTGATGTGGCCTACACTAGGTTTTTGACCATGCCACAGTTCATATGGAGTTTTCCTCACTGTTCTATTATACAGCCGATTTTGTAGGTAGGTAGCAGCAACTGTTTCGATCCAGTATCTTTCTGGTAGTCCAGAGTCTGTTAACATGCATCTAACCATTTTGCTTAGTGTTCTGTTTTTCCTTTCAGCTGTTCCGTTATGCTCAGGTGTATATGGCACTGTCTTTTGGTGCTCAATTCCATGGAGTCTCAGGAAGTCCTCTACTTCCTTTCCTGTGAACTCACCTCCATTGTCAGTCTGCAGTGTATTTGGTCTGCGTTGGAACTTGTTGCTCGTCATGGTCACATAGTCCTGAATTTTGTAGAATACTTCTTTACTTTTCATGACGTACGTGATCGTGTACCTTGAATAGTCGTCAATGAAAGTTACCATATACGGGTTGCCTCCTGGCGTGGGAACCTTCATTGGGCCACAGATATCACTGTGTACAAGAACAAGCGGTTTCGTGGCTCTATTCTGACTCTTCTTAGGAAGCGTAGCCCTCATGGCTTTGATGCAACAATCGGATTTCATGATCACGAGACATGTTGATACCTTAAGGTCTTTGGTCAACTGCTGTCTGTCCATTTCCTTGATGCTATCTGGGTGTCTATGTCCCATGCGTCTATGCCACGGGTGAATGCAGTCATCATGTGGCTTGTGCGCAGTGAGCTTTGCATGTTCTTTCGCTGTGCTCAGATGGTACAGGTGCTCATCTGCAGTGGCTCTGGCCAGTACTTTTGTCCCACTTTGAATTGTGCATTTGTCTCCCTGGAAACAGATGGTGAGCCCCCTTGCTGCCAGGCACCCCACAGACAGGAGTCCCCTGTCAGGAGTTCTAAGCTGGGCACATAGAGCACATCTTTCATGGGTATTATTATAATATTATATTTATTATTTATTATAAACATTTATTAGCTGCCCCCTCACGCCCATGGTATCTCGGGGCAGCTTACAACATAAAACACACAAATAAAATACCCAAAAAAATCCATTTAAAAATACATAACCCCATTCATCAAATTTAAAATATCATAAAAATGTCTTTAAAATACCTCCCAACTACCCCACCCTCCCATCCTCCCCTCTGAAGGCCTGGGCGAGCAGCTAGGTCTTACAGGCTCGACAAAATGCCAACAAACCTGGGGGCCAGGCAGGCTTCCTCCAGGATGGAGTTCCAAAGTGGCGGCCTGGCCATCGAGAACACCCTCTCCATTGTGACCCCCCATTTTACACGGGGGACCTCCAGAAAGGCACCCCCGGCGGACCAAAGGGATCGCTCTGAGGTGCAGAGGGTGAAGTGGTCCCCGAGGTATGAGAGGCCCAGACCATGCAGGACTTTATAGATCAACACTAACACCTTGAATCTGACTCGGTACGCTACAGGCAGCCAGTGCAGAGCACAGAGCACAGGTGTTATGTACTCCCACCGCCCCGTCCCTGTAAGGAGACGGGCTGCCGCATTCTGCACCAGCTGCAGCCTCCGAACCAGAAACAAGGGAAGACCCATGTAAAGTGCATTGCAGTAGTCTAGCCTCGAGGTGATGAAGGCATGAATGAGAGTGACCAGGTCGGGCCAGGAGATGTATAGACGCAGCCTCCGTACCAGATACAGCTGACGGAAGGCAGTCTTAGCCACCATCTCCACCTGCTGATCGAGACAGAGACCCGAGTCCAACACCACCCCCAGACTCCGAACCTCCTGGGCTACAAGAGGACGGATCCCCCCACAAGGGGAGCCAGTACCTCCCTTCCCACCACCATCACCTCCATCTTATCGGGATTAAGCTTCAGTCTGTTCTGCCACATCCAATCCGCCATGGCCTCCAAACATTGGGAAAGTAATGAGTATGGTCAGTGTGCCTCCCTGTGACTGGTTGCAGTACAGGAATCCTTGTCCAATTCCTTCCGTGTTGATGCTTCTCCCATCTGCAAGGTAGATCCTTTCTTTACTGCTCAGATCCAGTCCTGTGAAGAATTCTTTATTGTTAGTCATATGGCTCATTGCCCCAGAGTCTACACATCAATTCTGGGATGAGCTGTCTTGCGTTGCTCTGAAGCACCCACTCCATTGTTGAGCGACTATGTTGCTGTTTGTGACTTTAGCCCTCTGCTTAGGTGTTCCTGGAGACAGTTTCTGGTGTTCTGCTTTCCATATATAGCAGTCTTTCTTTAAATTCCCTCCTTTTTGCATCTGAAGCATACTCTGGCTTCCCTCTTAGGAGCTTTGTCTGAGGTTTTCAGTGCAGTCTGATTACCCTGCTTTAGATCATTCTGCAGGTTCTCCTTTCTGCGCTGGAATTAATCCGCAAGTCTACCTTTAACAAATTCCAGCTTCAGTTCAGCCTCTGGCCTTGTCTCCAGGGCATTGATGAGGGCACTGTAAGATTCAGGCAGGCTGCAGAGGAGTAGGGCTACCACATCGCTGTCCTTTATATCTTCTCCAATGCCGCGCAGCTGTGCCACTACTTCCAACATGGCATTTATATGCTCCTGCATTTCACTTTCTTTGCCAAGCCTCATTTTGTATAGTTTCCTCAGTAGAAACAGTTTGCTATTCAGGCTAGTTCTCTCATGCAAGTTTTGCAATGCAATCCACATGCCTCTTGCTGTGGTCTCACTTCTTATATGGATTAGCTGGTCATCTTCTACCAATAAACTTATTGTAGCCTTTGCTAACCTGTCCTTTTTATCCCATTCCTCGTGATTTGCTGCTGGTCTGTTCGTGGTAATCACTTCCCATAGATCATCTTTAGACAGCAGCATTTCCACTTTAAACTTCCACAATTGGTAGTTTACATTGTTCAGTTTTCCTACTGAAAGTCTGAGCTCTGAGCTGCTTGCCATACTTGCTTCCCTCCCTTTCCCCTTCTGGGATTTGGGCCTTCTTACTCACAGTCAGTAGGCCTCTCTGTCTGGGAGTTTTCTTTCACAGTCTACATTTCTTCTGGGCTGCTTCTAGTCTTCAAAATTGCCTTGAAGATGTCCTGGGCCCGTAAGCTATTGTAGAGTTAGCTTTCTGTTGAATATCACACAGCAGAAGTTTCTTCAAAACAGACCTTTACTAAGAACTCAGAAGACATGCTTCCATACTGTACAGACTGCATGGGACAAGATGGAGGACAGAGAGAGGAGACAAGGAGGGGAAAAAACCTGTTTTATCCCCTGACCCTCCTCCTACTGGACAAGCCCCATATTAAACTTGCAGGGCTTGCAATGGGCTTTTACTTGTGACTGTTGCACAATCCAACAGAGCTTACTGGCTGAGGGTGGGGGGCTTGCCCCTCCTTGGCTTCTTGGAATGTTGTTGGGAGGTACACTCTGGAGTTGGGATAACTGGAGAGGCCATCTCAGCCTTCTATGCTGATCCTCCCCCCGCCTTGATTTTAAGGAAGATCACTGTCATTGGCTTTCTCTTAGCTAAGAGAAAAGAGTATATGTTTTGCTTGACAAGAAGTGGATGTTTTTAAAGGTTAGACTTCCTGGTTAAAGCAAATCTCTACTTACTATGTAAGGAGTTTGGAGAAGGAGCAAGGGATGACTTATCAATTTGTTCCTGAAGGTCCTCCAGTGACACAAGCATCACTGAAGTATGAGGCTCATGCAGGTAGAATGCTTTAAGGATCAGAGTCCAACAATGCAATCCTCCAGCTGTTAACACTAGCTTTTAGCACTGGCATGAGTTCACCTCAGAGAAAACTGTGCTGGCACTAAGTGCTAGCGCAGACAAGAAGCAAAGGATCAAACTGTAATTCTCTAATTCCAACCTATGCTATCTTCTAGTTGTTTGTAAGAAGACAGAATACCCTTTTTCTATTTACAATAAGATTATACAACAGCGAAGTAGTCTTGTGTGGTTTACAGAAGATTAGTGAGTCTTCCCCGAGAACACAGCCTGTTATGGAAGAGGAGGATTACCATTATAATTAGTGGTAGTGGACATGGAAATACTCTCTTTCTATGTGGGGTGACCCTGATATTGACTCTAACTGCTGGATCATGAGCTGAAACTATAATGGATCAAAACTATAACATTTTGATCCATTAGATTAGCATTTCTATGCTAGCTGTTGAATTAAGAGAGAGGAAGGTGAAGAAAGATCACATTACAGTTAAGCATGTTGTTTTTCCTAATTCATTCCTCTGTGTGTTTCTGTATTTTCAGCCTTCCGGAGTGCTGAAGGGACATAGCATTTTTGTAATTATTTTCAGATGATGATAAACTTGGACACTTGACACCTGATTCACATGCTTTGTTTCAGGTGTGACCTCAGGAAAGCTGATTATTCGTTTCATCTGAATCCAGTACTATAACATCCGGCGGCCTCAGCGCCGGCTGTGGCTGCCGGCGTCAGAGACGCTCTAGGCCTTCCGGGGAAACCCGGAAGTTTCCCGGAAGACCTAGAGCGTCTCTGACGCCGGCAGCCACAGCCGGCGCTGAGGCCTCCGGACCGCCCACCACCGCCGCTGCTGCACCCGGAGCTCCGCAAAGGTACAGCAGCGCAGCACTGTCACTTGTACTAGTAGGGGTGATCCCTGGGGGGTTGGGGGGGTGTTAAACACCCCCCCCAGGGATCGGGTCTATACTTACCGGCGGCTGCGGGGATGCCGCGGCCGCTGGTGCTGGGGGGGGCTGCTCTTTTTTTTAACAAAAATCCAGGCTGGGCAGGGTGGGTGGGGGGTGTCCCCCCTTCCACCCGCGCAGCCTGGACTCGGGGAGTGTTTTTTTTTTTACTTTTTGGGTGGGACTTTTTACATTGCAGCCATTCATTTAAATGACTGCAATGTAAAAAAAAATCCGGTACCCGGAATCCGGTAACGGGACCGGATTTACCGGGTCGAATCCGATAATGCCAGTACGCCCAGTACCGGCATTATCGGATACCGGATTTACCAGCATGCCCACCCCTAATCATCTGGCCTTGTCAGGTCGTACTTTCCACTTTAATAAATAAAGATGTTTGTGGTGTTGTTCTTTGACAGAAGAGTCAAGTGACTTTATGTTTAAACTATAAGTGCTATTTAGGTAAATTTAATCATCCCAGTCCTCCAGAGCTCTCATGCTAGCCATTTAACCTAAAATCAAAGCCAAAACGTATGTGGGAAATGGTTCTGGAAAAGCAGACATAGTGTATTGTAAGCCTCATTCTCAAGATTTCACCAGTCAGCAAAAATGTTTATTCAGTATTAAACTCTGTGGCAGTGAACTGCTGACAGCTGAGCATCTGTGACAGGTGAGGTAAACTAGTCAATGGAGCAGACCCCAGCTGGTAACATTTAAAACAAACCCCTCTGCTGCTGTCTGGATCAGAAATATCTTATCTTAAAATATACAAACAATATTTTTGTATAAATAAAAAGTTAACTAAACCGTCTATAAACCATTCTTTTTGCTGTAGTCAGTTGGGCTGCAATTCAGCTTTGGCCCTAAATATCTGAAAGACTGCCTCATACCTCATGTCCCATTGTGGCCTCTGAGGTTAGCTGGGAGTGCCCTCTTGTAGGTACCATATACCTCCAAGTTTCTACACTGAGAGGCATTCTTTGTAGCTTCCCCACAATGAAGGAATTAACTTCCCTTGGAGATTCATCTAAGCCTGAGCCTGCTTGTCTTCTGGAAGAGAAGCAAGACCTTTTTGTTGGGCCAGGCATTAGGCAATCAGGGATAAGGTTGCGGGGTTGGGTGCGGAGTGGTCTAAAGAGATTAGGTGAGGTTTGTAAGGGGTTTTCTTATATGTTGTAAGCTGCCCTGAATCTTAGGGGAAGAGCAGGGTATAAATCTGAATGAATGGACAAATAAATAAATCTTATGCTCCAAAGGAGTTCCATTGAAGGCCACCTCCTCTAGAGTGACTAGTTTGAAAATTACACCCTTAATTGGTTTTAGCTGTGGACCCAGCAGGGCTTTTTTCTATTTCTATCCACCTTTTTCTTTTTAATTTAAAGTTGTCTTTGAAGTTCTATAGAGAACAATGTTGTGTGAGAAATAAAGCTGTTAAATAAGAGGAATGTACAGTACCTCCTGTCTTTTCTTTTGTTTCTACTGACAGAAGTGGAATCTTTAATCTCTTCCTTTTAGAGATAAAGCTGTATTTTTCTGTTATTCCTGATGCTTAACTTACTTTCTTTACCCACAAAATATATAACACAATATACCACAAAATAACAGGACAGGATGACTCCTGCTATTATAATTTGTCTGTGAGAATTTTGTTTTCTTTTTCAAAACTCTATCACTACTTTGGGAAGTTTAACCATTAAAAAAGTATAAATTAACGTTGTTAGGACCTGATCCTAAACATGTGTGCACATGCTCATGCCTGTTGTGCACGATCTGTGCACCGGTGGCACACAGGCTGTGTGCAGACCCTGCACACACTGCATTCCTTGTGCAGGAGTTGTGAGTGGGTTGTGTGTGGGTTGCACCCATCTTGTGCATGCACCCTTTTTGCACAGTGCACTGGATTTAGGATTGGGCTGCTTAGTGTTCACACAGAATGTCCTGAACTGCTCTGTGTCCAAGTAATCATCTTCTAATCATGTTTCATGTTAGCAGAAATAGACACAAATTCCATTAATTTTAATGGGATTCACACCAAAATAAACAGCTAGCCCCAATGTGATCCACTCAGAGGATCTCATCTTTTTATATTTAAATTATGTATACTAAACTTAATGCTAGTTCTCGTTTTCTTTATTCATAGGAATTGCTGCACTGGATGTAGATCCATGGTCCTTCTAATCCACTATCCTGTCTTTGGTTGCTTGCCCATGTGCTGATTTTCACATGCAATTGTATCCCATGTGAAATTAGCAATAATGTAAGATTCCTGCTGGGCTGCATGCCCACATTATTTTCTCCCCTCCCCCCCGTGCGAAGTTATGTGACCTTAAAAGGATCCATGCACACGTTGTAATGTTTGCATTAAATTAATGTTAAATTCATAACTCACTTCATGTGCACATTCCAATCTTGTGGAATATAGAACCCACCTTAATGTCAGAGCTGGATTTCCCTATCCTGATATCAGTGATGAAAATCATGGAAATTTCTATGCTGAATGAAAAAAGATGCCTGCACACATTACACAAATTTCACATAAAATAGAAAATAATGTGAAATTGTGTAACCTGGGCAAGCAGCCTTTGACAGTAGCTAAAACCCTTTGTTTCAGAGTTGGTGAAAGATAATCATACTAGGCAAATGTGGAAAAAATTTACCCAGTGAAGGTCTCCACCTAGTTGCTAATAGTTAAAGATGGATTTAGCCCTGAAGCAGGAAGTTGTAGTTATTTATAAACAGACACAAAAAATAAAAATTAAATAAAATTCCCTATAAAAAAACTAGGACTGGTTAAGAACAACTGTTCCATTTTGGTGGACATTTCCATGAAAATGGAACAATTATCTGGTATTTTAGCTGGAATTCAAATCAGAAAAGATTCTGATTGGAATCCCAGTCGAAAATGGTGCCACTGCCATTTTGGATAGGGGCAGTGAGATTTTGTGAAACTGCAAAATGTGGCCCATACAAATGGCCTTTTAATTATTTATTTTTTTAAAAATTAAAATTTGTACGGTCTGACCATTTATTCCAATTTCGATCAGACCAAATGAAATACCGTTCTGACTGAAATCGGAACCAGGTGAAAATCCAGATTTACCCCTACCTAAAACTCCCCAAACCCTATCCCCACCTGCCAGATGCCTGACCAAATAGAAAAACATCTTACACTTCCTCTGAAAGTTGAGCAGGAATTACAGTACTACATTTAGATCCACGGTCCTTCTAATCCACTGGCTTGTCTGTAGCTAGTGAGAATGCCTTTCTGCAGCCCTGTGGTACAAACTTGACAGACAGATAGTACGTGCAAAAGGGTGCTCCCAGCTGATCTCAGAGGCCGCAACAGAAAATAAGGGAGGAGTCGGTCTTATATCCCTTCCCAAGTAGTAATTCTAGATCTGAGTATTCATGCCATCTTCCTTTATTTATTTTATTTATTTATTTCAATATATACGTTACCCTTCCCTGAGGCTCAGGGGGGCTAGAATGTTTAAAAAAAACATTTTAAAAAAACCCCTCTCAAAACCCACCCAAAACCACTTACCCACCCAATCCTCTCACACCTCTACCCCAAACCACCCACCAAACCCCACCCCAATCCCTGCCTGCCAAATGCCTTTTCAAATAAAAAAGTCTTACACCACCTTGGGAAGATGCTCAGGCTTGGGCTCCCCTTCTCTGGGGGAAGGAATGCCAAAGCACCGGGGCAGCAACTGAAAACGCCACCCTGAGAGCCCTTGTTGTATGAACAACCCTAAAAGATGGTACTCGCAGGGAGGTACTCCCGTCTGAGCGTGATCTAACATGGAGGAACAGGCTATCTTTCAGATATGTGGGACCCAGACCATTTAGGGCTTTCAAGGTCAGCACCTTGAATTGTACCCAGAAAGGTATAGGGAGCCAGTGCAGACTTCGGAGCACTGCTGTAATATGCTTCTGGCAACTTATCTCTGAAAGGAGGCTAGTAGCCACTGCATTCTGCACTATAGCTGCAGCTTCTCAACAATCTTCAAGGGTAGTTTCATGTAGAGCACACTGCCGTAATCCAGCCTTGAGGTGATGAGAGCATGGGTGACGGTGGCCAGATCCAAATCAGAAAGAAAAGGCTGCAGCCTCCTCACCAGACGGAGATGGTGAAAAGTGCTCCTGGGCATCGCTGTAACCTGACAATCCAGGCACAGCAAGGGGTCCAAAGCACTCCAAGGCTGCAAACCTGATTGACCAGAGGGGGCTAGATTCTGTCAATAACAGGAGTCCCAATCCCCTCCAGGTCACAAGGCTGGCCAACCATCGTCACCTCAGCCTGGTCTGGATTCAGCTTCAATCAGCTCATCCTCATCCAGTTCCCCAATGGAATCCAGGCATAAGGTAAAACACTGAGACTGCAGTAGGCATGGGCAAACAGAAACGAGTTCAGAAATTCGGTTCGGTTCAGTTAAATTCGGTTCGGAAGTTCGGTTCGGTTGACCGAACTATTCGAGTTCGGTCCACACTCCGAACAAAGTTCGGAAATTCAAACCCCATTGAACTAAATGGAATATTATCTTTTAGGGGTGGGCGAACAGAGCTGAGTTCGGAAATTCGGTTCGAAAATTGAGTTCGGTTCAGAAGTTCGGTTCAGTCAACCGAACTGGTCGAGTTCGGTCCAAACTCCGAACCATGTTCGCCCATCCCTAGACTGCAGGGCCTGGCTCAGATGAAAAGGAGAGATAGAACTGAGTGTCATCAGCATACTGATGTTTCTTCAACCCCAAACCTCCAAATGATCTCACCCAGCAGCCTCATATACACATTGAACAAGAGGGGAGACAGAATAGAACCCTGCATGACCCCCACAGGGGAGGTCCTGAGAGGACGACAAGCAATTGCCCATCACCACTCTCTGGGCTCTCCCTGACAGGTAGGAGTGAAACTTCTCAAGAGCAGCCCCACACCCCCGCACCAGGTCCTGCAATTGTGTCAACACCTCACGGTCAACTTTATCAAAGGCTGTTGAAAGATCTACCAGGATCAACAGGGCAGAATTTCCCTTTTCGATTGCCAGGCACAGGTCTTCGACCAAGGCCCCAAGCACAGTCTCTGTACCATTCCCAGATGGAATCCAAACTGAAACGGGTCCAGGAATCTGACGGTGTCTAGATGGTTTGGAGCAACCACCCATTCAATAACCCTCCCTAAGGGAAGAAAAAGGGAACAGCCCACTATATAAATACGAACACAAAGTGTATCAAACACAATGGGCTGCAACAATATACATGTACGGCTGAAAACTAAACATAAACAAATGAAGTATAAACCACCAATGCAGATACACTTAAACCTATATATTTATTCAAAAATGTACAATTCTCAAAACAATGTGTCTGACTAAAAAAATAAAAAAATGTCCATGTAATCCAAGTAGTCAGTGGGTGTTTTTTACACACACATTTCTCCTGCATGTTTGCTGTTACAGTTTGAACTTTCTGTGTCTAAATCACTCACCCAGATCTTAAACAGCTGGCTCTTTGAACTTCTGCATAGAACTTCTCCCAGAACTTTTGTGTGTAAAAAGTTCTCCTGGAAAACTGCTTTGCTCCAGGTAGCTGTGGTCACTTGGTTTCCACGTCAGCCCCTCATGTCTTCAGCTGCGGTTACTTTAGGCTGCCTCAGGGCATTGTTTGTGTGACGAATGCATCCAGGAACTGCCTCGGGTGTGTGTGTGTGTGTGTGTGTGTGTGTGTGTGTG
>QEPC01004593.1:3374626-3385876 GCA_003113815.1 Sphenodon punctatus | reverse complement strand
CCAGGCTGGGCAGGGTGGGTGGGGGGTGTCCCCCCTTCCACCCGCGCAGCCTGGACTCGGGGAGGGTTTTTTTGAAAAAAACTTTTTTGCTGGGGCAGTTTTTTTACATTGCAGCCATTTTTAAATGGCTGCAATGCAAGAAAAATCCGGTAATCCGGTACCCGGTCCGGATTACCGGGTCGAATCCGATAATGCCGGTACGCCCGATACCGGCATTATCGGATACCGGATTCTACCGGTTTCCCACCCCTACCAAATATAGACACACACATATCCTATACTGAAATGACAATCATATTCTAAAGAGAAAGTGTCCAATACATGCAATTACATAAATAATTATTAATAATTATCAGGGCAAAAATCCATATTATAATAACCCATTTTAAATATGGCAGTCATCATATGTTATTCCAAAGAGTAAAAATAAGTAGTTAGCTGTGAACTAACTATGCCAGTGAAAAGACACTCTATGTGAAAGTTATAATCTTAATCTGACACTCCCATAAATTCCATACATCACTAGGTTGTAAATCGTGATGCTTACATCCCCAAATCATATATGAATATAAAAGTCTCCTAAGAATTTCTCAGAAAAAGCAAAACTGTAAAAAAAATTGTAAAAACTTTTGAGATCCTCACAGTATTATTTATTTATTATTATTATTATTATTTTATTATAATAATACGCTTTTATATAGCGCCAGCGATGTACCTGGTGCTTTACAGAGAATAAAATAGACACGGTCCCTGCCCAAGAGCTTACAATCTAAAGACGGGGGACAGGGAAGGGAGAACAGAGGGAGAGACAAGGGATGCAACATCCATGAGGATGCAAGAACTCAGGTACATGTTCTTGGCTTGGTTACAGTAAAATAGGAGTTTGCAGATAACAGGCGGGGGATAATACTGCACATGGTCAAAGTGACGGGCTAGGTGGATGACCCTGGCAGCAGAGTTTTGAACAGAGATGTGCGAGGAAAGGTGAGAGTGGGGAAGGCCAACGAGGAGGAGGTTACAATAGTCAAGGCGTGAGATGACTAGGGCGTGGATGAGCATTTTGGCAGAGGAGACAGACAGGAAAGAGAGGAACTTAGCAATGTTGTGGAGGGAGAATCAGCAGGATTTGGCCATGGAGTCAATGTAGGGTTTGAAGGTGAGTTGCGAGTCGAAGATGAAGCCCAAGCTATAGGTTTGGGGGACAGGGAGGATGGAGACCCCGTCAATGGCAATTGACTGGGAAGAGGGAGAGGAAGGATTGGAGGGAAGATCAGGAGTTCAGTTTTCGCCATGTTCAGTTTGAGTTGGTGTTGAGACATCCAGGCGGAGATATCGGAGAGACAGTTGGTGAGACGAGCTTGAACAGAGGGGGAGAGTGAAGGAGTGGAAAGAGAGAGTTGAGTGTCATCAGTGTATAGGTGGTATTGGAAACCGTGGGAGGCAATGAGTTTGCCTATGGATTAGGTGTAGATAGAGAAGAGGAGAGGGCCAAGGACAGAGCCTTGGGAAACCCCGACCGAGAGGGGTAGGGAGGAGGAGGGGGAGGAGTTAGGAAGAGATACATTGAAGGAGCGGTCATAAAGCTAGGAGGAGAACCAGTCAAGGACAGAATCCCGGTATCCCAGGGAGTGAAGTGATTCAAGCAGGAGTGGGTGGTCAACAGTTTCAAAGGCAGCAGAGAGATCAAGGAGGACAAGAATAGAGTAAAGGCGGTTGGATTTAGCCACAAAAAGATCATTGGTGATTTTAGCAAGAGCAGTTTCAGTGGAGTGAAGGGGGCGGAAGCCAGACTGCAGGGGTTCAAGGGAGGAGTTGGCAGAGAGGAGGTCGAGGCAACAGTAGTAAACAACCAGTTCAAGGAGCTTGGAAGCAAAAGGGAGGAGCGAGACAGGACAGTAATTAGAGGGTTTAGAGGGATCCAGAGTGGACTTTTTGAGGATGGGGGAGACAGTGGCGTGTTTAAAGGCAGAGGGGAAGGAGCCGGTAGAGAGGGAGAGGTTGATGATATGCACGAGGGGAGGGTCGACGGTGGAAGCAATGGAGGTCAGGAGATGGGAAGGAATAGGGTCCAGAGGCACATGGAGGCATTGGAGGAGGAGAGCAGGGAGGAGATTTCCTCAAGGGAGGCAGAAGGGAAGGAGGACAGGAGAGAGATGGGGGGAGTGGATATCCAGGTGGATCTTGTCAATTTTGGAGGTGAAAAAGAGAGCAAGATCCTGAGTGGAGAGAGAAGAGGAGGACAGGGGGGGTTGAGAAGGGAGTCAAAGGTGGGAAAGAGGGGGCGATGGTCCCGGGAGCAGGGTTCAATGTGTGAGGCATAGTTCTGCTGTCTAGCGAGGGAGATAGCAGAGTTGAGTGATGAGAGGCAGAATTTGAAGTGGAGGAAGTCAGTGTGGTAGTGGGATTTGCGCTAGAGACGTTCAGCAGCCCAGGTGCAGGAGTGGAGATGGTGAATGGTGGGGGTGAGCCAATGGCGAGGGTTACGGGAGTGAGCTGGGTGGGAGGAGAGGGGGGCAAGGGAGGTGAGGGTGGAGGCAAAAGAGGAGTTGAAGGTGGAGATAGCAGAGTCGAGGGAGGAGGAGGAGAAGACTGAGGGGAGAAGAGGAGAGAGGGAGGAGACAAAGTTCTGGGGCACAATGGCCTGCAGATTGCAGAAGGGGCGGGGAGATGGGGAAGAGGAGGGGGAGCAGTGGGAGAGGTTGAAGGAGGCAAGGAAATGGTCAGAGATGGGATGCGGCTCGAAGGAGAGATCAGAGACAGAATAGTTCCTAGAGAACACGAGTTCAAGAGAGTGGACATCAGCGTGGGTGGGGGAGGTAGCCCAGAGGTGGAGATTAAAGGAAGAGGCTAAGGAGAGGAAGCGGGCGATGCAAGGCTGAGAGGGTGCATCACCATAAATATTGAAGTCACCAAGGATGAGTGTGGGGATGTCATCAGAGAGGAATAGGGTGAGCCAGGACTTGAACTTGGAGAGAAAGGAGGAGAGGGAGGCGGAGGGGGGGGGGGCGGTAGATGACAGCAACACAGAAGTGGAGAGGGGAGTAGAGGCGTAGGGAGTGAGCCTCAAAGGAGGGGAAGGAGAGAGAGCAGGGAGGGGTTGGAACTGGCAGGAAGAGGCGAGGAGGAGGCCTACACCACCACCTCGGCCTTCGGAGCGGGGTGGTGGGAGAAGGAGAGACCTCCGAAGAAGAGGGTGGCAGGGGTGACAGAGTTAGTGGGGGAAATCCAGTTTTCAGTATGGGCAAGAAGGTGAAGGGAGCGAGAGAAGAAAAGGTCATGGATATAGGAGTCTTTATTAGGAGAGGAGCGACAGTTCCAGAGGGAACAGGAGAATGGGAGTTGATCAGGGGGAAGACAGGGAATGGGAATAAGATTGGGGGAAGGGGGGCGATGGGATCAGCGGCAAATGGGCCATGGGGCAAAGGGGCTGGGGCAAGAAGTGGGGGGAGGGAGGAGGAGTTGGGGGGACAGTGGAGAGTCATGAGAGGCTTAGTGGGGGGTAGGAGGAGAGGGGAAAGGAGTAGGTGGAGAAGCAGGTGAGAGGGAAGAGGGAGAGGGGAGAGAGGGGATGGGAGAGGAGGACAGGCATCCCGGTGGGTTGGTTACAGAGGGGGAGCGGGGATGGATTGTGAAGTTGTGCTGATAGCTGCCTCCGTCCGCTAACGGCCCGCCAACGGCTCTTCGCCCTTAAGCAGTAGTCTCCTATATATATGTATACTAAAAGCTGTATAAGGATCACTATTGTATACTGTTACCACTTCAATTGTTAAACCGCTCATAGGGTAATTTTCACTGAACCCTGGACTGGGATCCATCTCGGATCTTGGTCCATGATCAGACCGGCTGTCTATCAGATGTGCTGGCCTGATTGCTGTGGAGAATCCCGGAGGGGGCGAGACTGAGCGGCACGACGTGCGGCCACTTGGCCCCGCCCCCCCGTACTCCCTTGGCTGCCCGCCCACAGGGAGACGGGCGGGCGCAGTGGCCAATTAGGTCACTGCGCCTGATCCCATCCCGTGATTGGGACCTGATTCCGGAATGGGGCTGGATAACAGTCGTTACCTGCAGCCATTCCCAGCCCTGTCCCGGATCATGGCCAAACTAACCATGGTTCTGAGGATGGGGCCGGCACCATCCTCAGAAGTGTGGTTAGGTTTGACCCCCACTGAAGATTCACTGTGGTGAACATCTGGTGGGGCTCAAACAGACGTGCACGGGATCACAGTCACCACCCTGAATCCAATCATAGAAGAACCTGTGTGCATGTAGCAGGAGGAACCATGCTATACAAAGCAGGAAAGGAGGCCGAGCTACTTCTCGTCCACCTAACCCAGGTGATTTGACCCTTCAAATTCATCCTCTCCTTGGGTCAGGGTGAGTTGGTGCCCCATTCCAGCTGTGCCGAGCCTGGGCTGGGGTCCCCGTCCTTAAGCCCCCCCCTGCTCCCCAAGTGGTGATGGGGTACAAGTGCATCCCCTTAGCTCTTAGGGAGCCTTACCACAGCATGGTTCCTACCGCGCTAACTGCCACAAAAAGGGGGAGTAAAGCTTCACTCCACCCTTTTCCCCCCCACAGGTATACCTAAATGGAAATGACACACTGCCCTCAAGTCATCCAACCAAATAGCATTCCCCTACACAGACAAGTGGACTCCATCTGTTAGAAACAGGCCTGCATCCCGGCACACGATCCACTCGTGGTGCACTACTTGGCCTCCCATGCGTTCTACGAACTCTCACATAGCTCTATTGATCTTGCGTTTTGCCCACTCTATTTTGCCTGGCTTGGTGGCATACTGCCAAGTGCGCCGCTCTAGCAAGTCTAACCACCATATGGAGGACTGTGGTCAAGCAACTACCAATTCGGAGATGTTGGTCTTCATCTCGCCCGTAAGCTCCCATGCGCTGTGCAGGCCAAGATCATTTTCACCCAAGTGAATGATCAGGATGTCAGGTGGACCGAAGCGTGCCTCCCTGAAAAACAGTGAAGGGATCAGGTGTTCCCAGCTCATTCCACTGCACCCAAACCAGTAAAGGCAGGCCCGCAGGCCACAACCCAACTGGGTCTCAAAGTCAGAATTGGCAGCGTTCTATTTGTTCTCACTGGGTATTAACAGACACGACCTTGGCCTGGTTCAGTCCGCTACAGCCTGCCTGGGCCAGCACTTCACCCGTGCATCTGTTTCCAGGCTGCCAGATGTGGATCCTGTACAGACGCCAGTGGGGTAGGTGGCTGGCCTAGGAACATGGGCCTGGCAGGAACTGGACCCATGGGTTGGGCCCAAGGGCCACCCCCGTGGGCCATAGTGAGCCAAACTGGGTGGGCATGTCTGTTTCTGTGGGGGGTTGCCATGGATGCCAGCTAGGACTACCTGTTATTGGCAGCCATGGCTGCCTGTCATAGTAGGCAGACGGGGTGCCAGCTTCAGTGTGGGGGTGAGGCCAGTTTCATGTTGAATATGAAGTTCAACAGAGACAAATGTAAAGTTCTACATTTAGGTAAGAAAAATCAAATACACAAGTACAGGACGGGGGATACCTGGTTTGGCAGCCAAACATGTGAAAAGGATCTGAGGATTGTAATTGCTCACAAGCTGAACATGAGTCCGCAGTGTGATGCAGCTGCAAAAAAAGACTAATGCAATTTTAGGCTGCATTAACAGAAGCATAGTTTCCAAGTCAGAAGAAGTAATAGTTCCACTCTATTCTGCGCTGGTCAGACCTCACCTGGAGTACTGTGTCCAGTTCTGGGTATCACACTTCAAGGAGGACATCTACAAATTGAAACAGGTTCAGAGAAGGGCAACAAATATGAACAGGGGTCTGGAAACCAAGTCCTGTGAGGAAAGGTTGAAAGAACTGGGTATGGGTAAGTTTAGCCTAGAGGAGAGAAGACTAAGGGGAGACATGATAGCGGTCTTCAAATATCTGAAGGGCTGCCACAGAGAAGTGGACAAAGAGTTGTTCTCTGTGAAGGCAAGACTAGAAATAATGAGCTCAAACTACAAGAAAGCAGATTTCAGTTAAACGTTAAGCTGTTCGACAGCGGAACAACTTGTCTAGGGAGGTGGTGGGCTCCTTCGCTGAAGGTTTTCAGACAGAGGCTGGACAGCCATCTCTTGGGGATGCTGTAGTTGTGGATTTCCTGCACTGAGTAGGGGCCGACTAGAAGAGAAGCCCAGCAGAGAGGAAGTCCTCTGAGGTCACTTCCAACTCTATGATTCTAATAGGTCTCTATTGTTTGAGCTAAAGAACTTTATTCCCAAACGCAAATGCTATGTTAGACAATATATATAATATGCAAGAGCATTGGAAAGTAGGGTGACAGGCAAGTTTTAGAGGACACTTATGAGAACAGGTTGCAGGGCTTCATTGGAGCCAATGCAACTCTGCAACCTGTGTTTCTCATAAGTGTCCTCTAAAATTTGCCTATCTGGCCACCCTATTGGAAAGGAAAACAGGCTGAGAGGTGGGATTCACATGTTACAGTATTCACTCATCTACATGCAAAAGCTTGCATGCTTTTGTCTGTGAGAACGTGTAAACAATGGGTCTGGCTACAGACAGCCCCAGGTCAGCTGCTGATCAAATAGCTGAAGCAATTGCCCTGCATTTTTCCACGCGTGGAGTATGACATTGCTGGTACTTGCACATGTCTCACTCCTACTTGTCCCAGAGATCAGTGAGATGTGGTGGAATTAGAAGGGCAGAATCATGCCCTTCCTCATGGTCTATGAAACCCTTTCCCCAGGCAGGGGCCCCCGTACATAAAAAGATGGTGCCATTTTGTAGAATTTAAGCTTCCTCCTGCAGCCACGCTACTTCACAGAAAGTCTTCAATCATGCTTTCCCATTGGTGTGAAATGTCCCAATGAGGGGATCAGCAGGTTCCTGCCACTTAAAGAGGGGGTTATTCTGGGCATACACCAAGATTAGGGAGAGGGCTGGAGATCCCCCACCCAATCTCGTTGCTGTCACCAATGGCACACAAATGGCAGGTGGTGTTCTCTGACCGTTGCTTGCTTCTCATGAGCTACACACCCGCACCTGGCCCTTTCCATGAGGCAATAATGTTATGCCGTGTCTGGGTGTGCACAACCAGACTGTATTCCCTGTCTTCCTCTGAGGGAAACATGATCATTATTGTTTCTGAGGCTATACCCAGGCAATCAAGACCTGCCCCCAGGAGGGAATGAAGTTGTACAGACATACCCAGACCCACATGTCATGCCCACAGCATGCCTGAGACCAAAATCCCAGAGTAATAAACACATGTAAAGACTGTCTCTGCCCCAAAGAATTTACAATCTCAAAGTGTCGAACAACAAGTCGATGGATACTATTGCTAGGCAGAAGGGGGGGAGCACAAGGGGAAAAAACCAAACCACTAGCAGTCTGCATAACAGGCACTGGAAGCATCACAGGATCTGCTACCTGGCATAGAAATCTTTACTAGGTTTGCCCAGTTTAAAATAACTTTGTCCAGTTTAAAAATAAACTCTGGGTTCCTTTCTAGTGCAAAATTGTGCTAACGTCAATTTACCTTGCTTTACTTCTATCTCACACTTTCCCTCTGGCTAATGTCTATTTCAGTTCCATTAATAAAAATGAGATTTTGTGAGCAATCTTCAAATCTCTCTCTCAAAAAATTATCAGGCTTTCTTGACAGATCAGGTTTTTAAATGTTTACTTTTTGCATACATTGCTGATTCTCTCTCCCTTTTGCAATTTTGGACCATTCATTCCCTCCTCATCTCACCCCCCCCCCCCTTTCCCTGATTTCCACAAGTTCCATTCTACCGCACACTGTTGCTTAGCAACATGTTCTTCTCTTCTGTACTTTACCAGAGAGGAACAGATCAAAGACACCCACAGTTCTGACTTATTTTATAAATGAATTTAAAGAGACACTCTCCAAATCTCTGTTACTTAAGTTGGCTTGCATGCAGGAAAAGTCAGGAAAATGACGATATGAGCTCTTCCAAAACAAGCTTTTGTTGCTGTAATATTTACATCTGTGTGAATCACAGAAATTCTTCATGATTTTAAGCAAGTGGAGTGCAACGGAGGCCTTTATGGCAAGCTATCACAGTCTATCAAAGCAACAACTTCCCCAAGTTTCATCATCTAATGAGTGTGTTTTAAAACTTCTTCAACTGCTGCAAGATACATTGATTTGCTTGGAAATATTTTAGTTCTTGAATGAGATTTGATCTATTATTAGCCAATGTTTCAGATGTAATAATAACTAGACCACAGGGCAATCTGCATGTGATATGTCTTTGTATTGTAAAATAAAGATTAAAAAGTGGTCCATATTAGTTTATACAGTATCTTATTTGTATCCCTGTGAAACGACTGTGGACAAACTGAAAATTAAAACTTTAAAAAAGTCTTTGTACAGGAATATTTAGATGTAAAAAGAAGGATCCTTTCTCTTTGTGTGCCAGCACCTGTCTGGCATCAGTTCAAACCTGTTTTTCAATACAAATTGTAATATTTTTGAAGAACATGCTGGCAGCAAAAGTCAGCACTTCATGAAAGACAAGTGTAAGAGTGATTTGCTTTTTACTCCATTTCCAGCAGCCTCAAAGTGGCGGGGGGGAGGCAAGTACTAAATTACAACTGGAAGATACAAGATTTGTCAGTAGAGAAAATAAAATTTTGCAAACCCTTCAAGAGAATGAAAGTGGACAGGAGAGCACACTGAAAGCAATAGCCAGGCAGCAGAAACAGACCACTTAAACTAGAAGTGGCTGCTGAAATTGCACCTGCAAGGTTGCATGCTGCTCAACTTGTTTGAAGATGCAAATCTGATATTTTTGTGACCAGCTACCCAGTTTACATATAAAAAGACCTGTTTCTGAGCACAGGCATAGGTTTGTCCTCATTCAGACAGGTGCAGTACTTCAGGAACAAATTCAGATGCCTCTTTAGAAAAGTTGATCCTAAGTGTAATAGTTCACATGTTTTGAAAAGAGCCCTGTGTGCTCTTTTCAGTCTGTAAGACACTAGTTCAGGAGTTTACATCTATCTTTTTATTTTGGTAATCTTGCATTCAAAACCAAGGGAAAATTGCTCAGTACAATAAATACTTTGGGGTTTTAAAGAGTAGGAACTTTTTTGAAAGCTTAGATTCTGCAAGAAGATATGGATCTATGAAATACATGGGCTTTGTGGTTAGTTATGTATGTACTAATGACAGTTGACAAGGTCAGATTAACTCGAAGAATGTAGTTATAGTAGCAGAGTCAATATGGACTCAATTAGGGCTGTACATTTGGGTTTCGATAAAACCCAAAGAAACCAGGAAAAAAGCCCCCTTTTGTCTTCCATATTAAAAACACGAATACTAGGTCTCTGTATTCAGGTTTTGAGTGAATGCAACATTTCCTGAAAAACATAATATCTGAGGTCTCAAACTGGACCCCAAAAACTGCAACACCTATCCAGCTGGGGGCTAGGCTGCTCTCTAACCTGGTTGAGTCGCCAGGGGAGCCTGCAGTGAGCCTTCCCTACCTACAGGGGTTGTCTTAGAACGCAGTTTCCAGTCCAGCAGTGAGGCTCAGCACAGCAAAGCCTAGCCTAGCCTAGCCAGGGGAAAATGGTGGCAGCTTCATTTCCCGCCTCCCTAAACCAGAGACAACTCCCACAAGCCAGTGACCTGAAGCATCCCATATCCTATTCCCACAATCATAGAATCTTAGAGTTGGAAGGTATGCCAGAGGTCATCTAGTCCAACCCCTGCTCAGTGGAGGAAATCCACAGCTACAACATCCCTGAGAGATGGCCATCCAGCCTCTGTTTGAAAACTTCCAGCAAAGGATAGGCCACCACTGCCTTAGGCAGTCTGTTCCACTGTCAAACAGCAACTATTACTTCTCATGACCTGGACACTATGCTTTTGTTAATGCAGCCTAAAATTGCATTAGCCTTTTTAGCAGCTGCATCACACTGCTGACTCATGTTCAGCTTGTGATCAACTACAACCCCTAGGTCCTTTTCACATGTCCTGCTGCTAATCCAGGTATCACCAATCCCTAAGCAAGGTATCGCCCAAATCAGTGACTCCCCTCTGAGTCAGAAACCACACATTCACAAGCCATAACAATGCCTCATTCCACCTCCCCAAGCCAGTTATTTTCGCCCTGAGTCAGCTCCATGTCCCAGTCTCCCTTCACAAGTCAGCAATTTCCATTAAGCCTATCTCCATGCTCCATTCTCCCTGAACCAGTGACTACTCCCCCAAGCCAGTGATCCCCCACAAGCCAGACCCATGCCCCATCCCCAAGCCAGCAACTCCCCACATGAGCCAGCCCCATGTTCCATTTTCATTCTCCCTCATTCCATTCTCATTCATACCTCCCTCAAGCCAGCAATCCCACTGAACCAGACCCATGCCTGTAAGAGATATCCTCCCCAAGCTAACAATGTTCCCACCAAGCTAGCCATGTTCTCCACCCTTCCCCAAGCAAGTGCTCCTCTTTTTACACTGGTAGCAGACTTAGCAACAGTTTTGACTGCATTTTCCTTTCCTTGCGGGTCTATCAAAAACTGGCAAAATTTCACTGCGCTTGTGTACCAAAATAACCCATACACAGGGACCTGTTTCACAGCATTTTCCACATGGGCAACAATGAGGAAAATGCAGCGAACACAAGTAAAGATACAGATACAAAAACAACCCCCCCCCCCCGAGATTCAGATACAGATACAAATACTTGACTGCATGCAGAGTCCAATTAAACTGTGGGTCAATGAAACAGAACATCCACAGCTTGTATATGGGTGTCAGATTCTCTAGCACCTAGGTAAATCAACGATCACGTACATGTCTACAGCAGTGACCAATGTAATGAAAATTGGTTTAGCCTTCAGTGTTTAAAAAGTGAGCTACCATTGTGTTATCTTTATATTGCCTCTTCTGAACAGGCCATGGTTAGTTGTGGGTGGGGGACCTCAGCATTGTCTGTGCATTTGGATTTCACTATCGAAGTTAATAACATTCTATTTTTGTTTCAGTATTGAGAAGTGGTTTCAGGACTCATTAGGGATGGGCGAACAGATCGCGGTTCGGGTTCGGCCATTCGGTTCGGCTGCGTTCGGTTCGTCCGTTCAGTTCGGCGGTTCGGTTAATTCGCCGGGTTCAGGTTCGGCCGTTGGTTCGGCCGTTCTGTTTGGCGGTTCAGGAAATGTTATGGTTTTTTTTTTTTTATATGGTTTTTTTTTTTTTTTTTGGGTTTTATTGGGT
>QEPC01004593.1:3287062-3358837 GCA_003113815.1 Sphenodon punctatus | reverse complement strand
CCAGGCTGCACGGGTGGAAGGGGGGACACCCCCCACCCACCCTGCCCAGCCTGGATTTTTAAAAAGAAAAGAGCCGCCCCCCCAGCGCCAGCGGCGTCCCCGCAGCAGCCGGTAAGTATAGACCTGATCCCTGGGGTGTGTGTGTTTAACACCCCCCCACTCCCCCAGGGATCACCCCTACTACAAGTTCCCTGACTGTACCTTTGACTTTCAGCTCCGGGTGCGGCGACGGCGGGCGGTCCGGCAGCCTCAGCGCCGGCTGTGGCTGCCGGTGTCAGAGACGCTCTAGGCCTTCCAGGGAAAGTGTCCCCCCTTCCACCCACGCAGCCTGGGAGGGGGGAGGAATTTTTTTATTCCATTGATTTCAATGGGGCCACAGTGCCCCATTGAAATCAATGGAATAAAACCGGTACCGGTATACCAGATTTAATCCGAGAATCCGGTTCTTTGAGAACCGGAAACCGGTAACTCCGGTATCCGGTAATGGCCCGGGGGTCCCAAGTCCACCAATCAGACTGCCAAGCTGGTGGTCTGAGGCAAAAAGGGATGGTGATTCAGCAGGCAGGCTGCTACTCCAAGCCACTCTCCACCGTCCACCCCTGGTGCCTGGAAGTCTGCTCCTAGCTGAGTCAGATGACTTCCCCCTCCCTGCTACATTTGGCCTTCCAGTGATCTGTCAGTAGACCATGTTTTAGCCACCCAAATTCAACCGAACGTGATCTGAACTGACTGAAGTGTTTGGCCATTTCGGCGTTCAGTTCAGTGTGTTCGTGTTCATGTTCGGTCGTCCGGACAGGCTGAGTTCGGGCTGAACAGCAAACTTCCAAACCGCATTCGCCCATCCCTAGGGACATCCAATCTGTGTCATTTATGTTATAATGCTTGTACTATACTTGTACAACTTACTCTCAGCTAGTGAGAGAATTTGATATTTTTCTTAAAAGCTTTATTCACATAGTACATGGACCTGATGTAGCTTATTTAGTATGTGCTCTAGTGGGGTGGTTCTTGAGATGAAAGGAATGGCTATTCACTGCAATTGTATTTTTAAAACTGTACATCACAGACAAAATAGGGGTACACAGAGTATTCATCCCCTGCCTCAGCTCTTTAGAGCAGGAATGTTGTTTTACTATAAGTGTGTACACCATCACTCACCTGACCTGACTGGGATATAGGCACTGCTGGCATGTCCTTAGGGGCGGCACTTGCTGTACCTCAAAACTTAGGATCAAGGCCTGAGAGTTTAATCTTTCCAGCCTTATGACCCTTTCCCAACCCCTCTAGAAAGGTAGGAAAAAGTTAACTTGTTCCAGTCAAGATGAGATCTTACCATCTCCTCCCTGGAGCTTAACGTTTGGGCATAGCAAGGACACTGAGGAGAAACAGGTCTAAATCTAAGCATCTGCAAAAGTCTAAAAGAATGTCTCTGTACCAGTGTGATTGCAAACATAACTTGATGGGTAAAAACCAGCATGCCTTTAGCAAAGGGGAAGTCATACCTCACTAATCTATTAGAAATTTATGAGAATGTCAACAAGCATGTGGATAGGGGTGATTTGATTGATGTAGTATATTTGGATTTTCAAAATGTGTTTGACAAGGTCCCTCACCAGACACTCATGAGCAAATTAAGTAGTCACAGGATAAGAGGAAGAGTCCTGTTACGGATTGGTAGCTGGTTAAAAGATAGGAAACGAAGGGTAGAAGTAAATGGTCATTTTTCAAGTTGGGTTGCTTCAAGGGTCAGTATTGGGACCAGAATTGTTTAACATATTCATTAATGATCTGGAAAAAAGGGTAAAGAGAGGCTAAGTTTCTAGATGATGCTAAATTATTCAAGATAGCTAAGACCCAGGCAGACTGTAAGGAACTACAGAGGGATTTTGCATGACTAGGTGAATAGGCATTAAAAGGTGATGCACATAGGGAAAAATAATCCTCACTATACATATATGATGCTAGGTTCTAATCTTGGTAAAACCATGCAGAACAAGGACCTTGGAGTCACTGTGGATAGTTCCTTGAAAACATCAGGTCAGTGTGCAGCAGCAGTCAAAAAGGCAAACCAAATTCTAGGCATTATTGTGAAAGGAATAGAGAATAAAAGGGAAAATATCATAACACTGCAAATCTTTGTTACCATCTGACCTTGAATACTGTGTGCAGTTCTAGTTGCCCCATCTCAAGAAAAATATAATAGAATTAGATATGGTTCAGAGAAGGGCAACAAGGATGATAGAAGGGATGGATCGAATTTCTTATGAGAGGCTCAACAGGGAAGGGCTGTTTAACTTGGAGAAGAGGTTTATCAACGGGGGATATGGTAGAGGTTTATAAAATCATGAGAGGTGTGGAGAAAATAAATAGGGAACTGTTGTTTGCCCTTTCCCACAATAAGAGAACAAGGGATCACTCTCTGAAGTTAAATGGCAGCAGATTTAAAAAAAACTAAAGGAGGTACTTTTTCACTCAGCCGACAATACAGTTGTTTGTGGAACTCGTTGCCAGAGGAGGCTGTGAAAGCCAGCAGCATAACTAGCTTCAAATGGAACTTGGAACCATAAACGCCTACTAGTTGGGTCTTGAACCCGGTAGTTGGGAGCAGTCAGCAGTAGATGGGTCACACCTCCATAGCCTGTACATGTACTTCTCTTGAGCTACTGGAGCTGGCCCCTGTCGGAGACAGGCTGTTGCACTATAAATGGACTGCTGGTCTGACCCAGTATGGCACTTTTTATGTTCTTATGATTAATCCCCTGCATTGATACTCCTTTGCTGAAATTCAACTGTACGTTTGTGTCTAATCAAAAAGGAACATTACCCCAGATCTTAAAAACAATAAGTCGCTGTAACCACTTAATTAACTGAATAGCCCTTCTTGTAATAAAGTGTTCCTAATGTATCTGGACAGCCTGTAAAATAGATTTAAAAAAACCTCAGGAATTCTCTGTAACATTACAATTACCATGTGAACTGAAAGGGAATGTGTCTGCAATTTTCTCAGCCCAAGACAGCAAAGATCCACTGCCTTGGCTCTGACCCAAAAAGCAATAAACTAGTGAGTGTTTCAAAGCCTGTCTCTTTGATTGCTATGTGATCCCCTGATCTCCAACATCGCTGCAATGTGCTGGTATCCTGGGTCAAGCTCTAGAAATACAGGTGCCTGCACAATTGAAATGTTAAATTATGACTATGGAAGTTTCACTATATGTGATTTTAATTGCAGAGGTTTCCCTTCCCCCCATTTTATTGGAATGGTAGGTTCTTGTAATAGTGGGGACCTATTTAATTGCCTCTTGTTTAGATCAGAACTTTAATGACTGCAAGCTTTTAAAACTTAACACTGATAATACATTAAGCTATCCAAGGAGTGATGATCCTTTCTGCTACTCTTCAGATAGGAGGCAGAATGTTTTGGTGGTGCTTATTATTTATTATTATTATTAATAATTATTATAAGCATTTATATAGTGCCAGTGATGTACCTGGCACTTTACAGAAAATAAGACAGACACGGTCTCTGCCCGAGAGCTTACAATCTAAAGACAGGGGGAGGGGAGACAGGGAAGGGGGAACAGAGGGAGAGACAAGGGATGCGACATTCATGAGGATGCGAGAGCTCAGGTACACGTTCTTGGCTTGNCAATCTAAAGACAGGGGGAGGGGAGACAGGGAAGGGGGAACAGAGGGAGAGACAAGGGATGCGACATTCATGAGGATGCGAGAACTCAGGTACACGTTCTTGGCTTGTTACAGTAAATTGGGAGTTTACAGATAACAGGTGCTTAGCAGGAGTTCAGAAGGGTGGATCAGAAGAGGTGGGTGACCTATAAAGCTCTTAACTGCTTGGGCCTTACAAATCTAAGCAATCACCTTCCCCCTCCTATATGCTCCCTTAGGTCAGCCAAGGACTCCCTCTTGCAAATTCTACCCGTGCATCAGATTCAGACAAGACAGGCATACAAAGAAGTGTTCTCGGTGGTTACCCCACAGCTTTGGAACTCCCTTCTACCAGAGGTTCACCAAAGCCACTTGAGCATCTTCAGAAGGCAATAGAAGAGCTTTTTATTTGGCCAGACCTTTAGGTGGCAGGGATACAGATTGGAGGGTTGGGTTAGGAATGGTTTTAATGGGAATTTTATTTGATTTTTATATTTTGGTATCGTGAGCTGCCCTGAGCCTGCAGGAAAGGACAGGATATAAATAAAAACAAAACAGGTTGGGATCCAGAAGATTCTATGGCAGTTTGGAAGGGCTGAAAAAGAAAAGGCAACTGCAGCAGATCCAACCTGAAGGGGGAGCCATGGGAAAAGGAAATAGTCAAAGAGAGGAATTTATTAGGCAGCTAGCAGAACTGAGTAAGGGTGATTTCAGACGTGACGGTGGCCCTATTGGCCCCATCACGGGATCACCCAAATGATTCCCCGGCGGAATCAGACCGGCCTGTCAACAGACGATCCAGCAGATTCCGCCGGGGAATTGGGGAGGGGGCGGGGCTGCGCAATGTGCAGCCACACAACCCCGCCTGAGTTTTTAGTCACTGTACACAGCACAACTGTTTTTTTGACACTGGAAGCACAAGAGTAAAAATTCTGTTAATTATCAACAAGGAAACAATTAAGTATTCTATTTTTCCTACTGAACTAATTATTATCTAACAACTCCGACTGATCTGGTATAGACTGCTTCCTGCCTTTCGGAAATGACAACATGGACGTTGAAATATTATGTAATGTAGTACAAGGACTGTGTTTCAGTCTTCATTACAGCAGAATGGGGAACTCTGAGTTGCCATGTTTAGTTGCATAAGACAGAATCGCCAATGACAGCATTGCTCCAAGTTGTGGCAAACACTAATTGAGCAGGAAATTCATGTTCCCAATATGTATTGGCTTGTTTCAGCTGATTTACAGCAAAACATTAACAATTGGTTGCACTAGATTTTTAAACTTCTGAACAAAGGTTGGGCAGAATAAGCCTAGCACGTTATACTAAAAACTAATCTGAATCACCATTTTCCACCTGTCCTGGCAGACCTTCTTTGGTTCATTTTAACCATGTCAGTTGTTTAAAATTCTGGTCATACTCCTACATGACATATTTCCGATAATTGTGGTCAAACGTTGCACTCTTCATTGGATGGACTTAACTATACCTTGAGTGCAGATTCACTTGGTGTTTGGTCATCTGCTTTTCATGCTTCATATCTGTGATATTTATTGTTTCTTTAGCTAAGGTCCATTTGGCTCTTTTTAAGAAACCACATGAAGTCTCCTCTCTTCACCGATGCTTCTAAATTAATTGAGTGCATTCAACCAGAATCATTTTGTTAAGTGACCGTAGATCAGCACATCATAAGAAACCTCTTGGGATCAAAGCCGCCTTATTAATTAAAAGTAAGGATTCATAGTAACAAAAGCTGTACACACATTACTGTAATAAGGGAAGCACGGCATTATAGCAACCTTTTGGACAATACTGTGTCCTTATATAAAGTCTAGATTAGAAAACGGTTCTAAAGGAGTACAGAAAATATGTGTCAAAGGGACCCGTTCTGTGTGGACGAGTTCTTACAGGATCCATCCCAAGAGCCAGTCCAGTCACACTCCTTAGTTGCGAGTGCTTTTATTTATACAAAGTGCTGTGTGTCTATACACACACACACGTATGTACAATTCAATCCAGTCAGCTCATTGCTTATATCACAAGCTGCTGCCCCAAGTCAGGTTTCTCTTCAGACTGTACCTTGCTGTGAGTTCAACTCTCAGTTGGCCAGATTTTCCTTTTATCTGCAGATCCCTCCCTGGGATTCCCATTGGTTCTTATGAGAAGCTCCAGAGGACCTTAAAGAGCAGACACCTGATTCTGGACTTCTGGTTTGGTGCGGACGTTCTTGCTCTCTCCCCAGTCAGACTGCCTTCAAGAAACTCTGTATCAGATAAGGGGTGTAAGCAAACAAGAGGACAGTCTGCTGGAGTTTGTGTTGTCTATGCAGTTCCCCACACATGCTTAGTGCGTAGAGCCTAATCAATAGGCAGCCCTCCCCTGGCTTAGTGTGACAAACGTAATGCATGTGCAGGCATTCTTCCCCACCACATAACTGACAGGACACAGACATGTGGACACACAGCCCACATTTGCAACCTAAATGACGGGACATGGACATGTGGGCACACATTAGCTTGCATTTTCCCACACAATAGGCTCCGCATGCTCTGGGAGCCCACTGTAAGTAGGGGCTGCGTGTCTGGTGGCCATGTAACTGGTGAGGGTGAACATCCAGTAAATGAGCAGGTGGACATTTGGTAACCTGGTGTGAGGTATTGTCTTATTTGTTAACACCCAAGGTCTTGAGCGCCATATAAAAGCAAAGGGTGAAAACAGACATGACACGAACCATCCTTATTTATGCATGTTGCAGGGCTGTATTGGTGCCCTATGCAGCCCTGAAACATGCATAAATGACCACCAAGGGTGGTTAAAGGGTGGTTAGCGTCATGTCTGTTTTCACCCAAAGATTGATTTATTATTATGCTTTGGTCTGTGGCCAGCAATTCCCTTAAAAGGGACAGATGCCTGCCTCTGCACTGGAAAGTTGCTATTAGATGGCCCCCCACAGGCACTTACACCCCACCTATATCCCGAAAGGAGTCAAAGTAATGCACAACTTGTTAAAAGCTTGTCATGAAAGAGCAAGTTTTCTTCATGCAATTCTAAAAAGATTTTTTTAAAAAAGATTTCCCCCCTACCCCACATAAATGTTTCATATCAATCTTTTCAGTGTCTTAGATTTCCCCATTCCTATGAACCAGTCACTCACTCTTGTGTACAAAGTTTCTTGAAGCAGGGTTCAGAAAAAACTGTTGGAAGTGCAAACCAATACCCTCTTTAAGAAACAATCACTTCCAAATGAGCCACAAGGGAATGTTTAAGGCTTGGGGCTGTAGTCTATACTTGCACTACAGTGAGATGTATCTGTTCTGCTTTTTGCTTTTCTCTATATTAAGTCCCCTAAAATTCCATTCCTTGTGCACAGTACAATGGAGGGGTTCCTTAGGAAGTTCCTTTGAAAACCTCTACATGTTTTTCCTGTTACTCATTGGCTTGTCTGCCACAGCAGATTCACTGACTTTATTATTATTTTGCACCAAATATTTCCATCTTTTCTAGATTACTTTAAAGCTAAGGGGCTGTTGAGGCAAATTTCAGCATTTATTGTAAAATAATCCCATTCTACAGCTGGTAATTTCCTGGCAGCTCCCTTCCAAGTCATTGCATGTAATGTAGAAAACACATTTATACCAAGCCTTTGTTTATAATTTGATTATTGGCTTCCCCTCATTGTACATAAATGCTTTCCAGCTCCCATACAAGTGATTGCTTCCATATATACCTAACGTGCATGTAACAGGGCGAGGATCCCATGAGGGATCTCACCCAAGTCCTGTATTACACGGTCCACATAGAGTTCAGTTCCATGTCCTTCTCCCTTAGGTCCCATCTGGCTAGGCACATTCCTTCCTTGTCAGGTATCAAAACCCCCATTGCCAGGTTCATGCTCAATGTGCCATCCTGTGCTGCCTCATTGGCTATGCCCTCCAAGCTGGTGCTACCTCCTCTTAAAGGGCCAGGCTCGGGCACCCAGCCTGACCCTGCTACACTGCATTTCTTCAGTCTTTAGTTCTGACTTTTTACTTGCCTGAGGAAGGGTGGTCAGCAAGCTTGGATGTTCTCACCAACAGAAGCTGGCCCAATAAAAGATATCATCTGAACTCCTTTGTCTCCATCTAGTATTCAAAGTCATTTAGACACCTTCCATACTTAGTAGTGTTCCAGATTTTACATCCATTTGCTAAGCTGACAATTACATTTGGACTGAAAATTCCTACCAGGCTTTAAGCTGTAAACTGTTCGTTAACCCAAAGAGGTGAATGCCACTTCTATCTTACTAATTTGGGACATCATTTCCTTCTGGGCACGTCCATGGCGTGCATGTTGCTGCCACGGTATATACGGTCAATTCAATTTTGTATCGTTGACTTCCAAGATAAAGTTCAAGTTGGGAGTTTCTGGAGTCCATTAGATAAGTTTTCTCATCACTTGAGTATTAGCCTCCTCTTTGCAATGCTGAACTGTCTTTTGGTCTTTCATAGTGTGTTGACTGAGCTGTCACACTATGAACACACATAGAAGAGCTATGTTGACAGTAGAATCTATCTTCAAGTGTATTATTTGTTGTTAAATCATACAGCGTCTGTTATGTTTATCAATGGTAATACTAAACAAGAGAGGTGAGAGACTGCATCCTTGTTTGATACCAGTGTCTATTATTAATTATTATTATAGCTTTTTGCCATCACAATAATCATCACATGCTCTGTGATTACTGTAAGGTAGTAAATAATTTTAACTTTACCAGTAAAATATTAAATTTGGTTAGAGGCAACTGCAATATTTGACCGATGCACAGCAGAGAGCAATGCTGAGACATTGTGCTGATATTTCTGTGATAAACTGTACAGGTGCTATACCAAGGAAACATTTAAGGCCAAATCTGGGCCCTGTAGAAAAATTTCAGCATTGAAAAATGAGTTAAAAAATTATCCACCATAATACTGAATGCGGTTGCAAGGCCTGGTTATAATTTAAAGTTTAGCAGTTCATATGCCATTGTTTGCACTGCAGTGCCATCGCTGATCAGAGCATGAATCTAACCAATTAGGCTTATCCACCTAAAGCTGGTTTCTCTGAGCAGGAGCAGTATGAATTTTGGAATAGCCCTTGTTGAAAGGCCAAAGCCATTTTCGTTATACAGCGGAGATTACACTTGTTTTATTTTTAAAATAACTACTATTAATCTGAATAAAGAGAAGAGAGCAAATTCTAAATCCTGCTTATATATGCAAACTTTAGAAAAACAGAAATTGACTCTCAGCCAATTTTTACATTGTTTGGATTCGACATCACATCTCCATTGGCACACCGTAAAAGCAAAGTATTGCTTGATAGGATCTTAGGTTTCAATTTACCACTATTATGGAGGCAGAAATTTCAGAAATGAACAAAATGAAAGTAGGCTGATGGTGAGGACTAGGCTACTCCATCTATTCAGGACTCATTCACACAACATTCCCCCAGCAGAAGCAACACAATACAACCCATGCTGGCTTCCCCTGAAGGAGGGATGCTGGGTGAAGCAGTTTTTGCACGACAATCGAGTCTGTGCTGATCAACTCTGTTAGCTTTTTGTGCCAATGCACTCCACACACCTCCACCCCACATGGGGAAGCCAGCCAAGGCTGTGTTGCATGTTGTTTCCCCAGTAAGGGAATGGTGTGTGCGCCCTCTAAATACTAGTAAAAGCAAATACTTTTTCTGCCTGTCCATGAGTATTATTTTTGTGTATAACCATGGATGTTCAAATACTATTGTTTTATTTTTAATATAAAAGTAATATAAAATATATAATTTACTTTTTTACTTTTAATATAAAAGTCAAATAAAATTATACTTTTTGAATCCTATATAAGTTGTGTGATGCCAGGTTTTATTAAGAAAAAAGACCCATTTAAAATACTCTTTAAGAATACCCTTGAACTATTTATGGGAACAGAGAATCAATACTCCCTGTTGAGTCTAGCAATTCTAGTGCTCTAGGTTAGGAGCTATGTAACTGTAAAGAATCTTCTGAATGTCAATCTAGAAGAAAGTAAGTTAGAACTGATTTTACATTATTCTTTATCTGGTCAAATGTGGTAGGCCCAAATAGCAGGTAAACCGACAAAGTTGTCAAACCGACAAAGGATCCACAGGAACTTCTGAACTGAATTTTTGACTTGAAACCATGCTGGAGAGCAGCTGGTCAGTAGAGGTTGCTTGTCTCTTATGTTATTGAGCACTCTCAGTTCATGAGGCTGTTGACAGTTTGCCTTTCTCATTGGTTGATCTACCTGCAGGATTTTTCCTGCCCAACAATTGCACAGCGTTAAATATACATTTTCAATGGCAAATCCCAGATGTAAACCATCTACTATGGAGACAAGCTTGATAATACCTAGAAGGAAATAAGTCTTTTCATCCAGGAAAACACAAAGCTACAACCCTGAACTTTACAGCCCTTTCTGACACTGAAAGAGGTAACTGTAAATTTAAAAAGAACGAGAGTGGAAGATAGGTGAATGAGAGCTAGGTAGCTCCTCCTTACTGAAGTCAAATTTTAAAAAACATTTATTGGCATAAAAAGTCGCAGCAGTGCCAAAAAAGTGTAGGAAATCCTGGGGGCAATCCTGACCTTATTTGAAGACATTAGGAGCTTATCAACGGACTTCAACGAAGCCCACATTGCACCCCTTGCCTCTGTTGCACAGCTAAGTATAGTACAGCAAACCTAATATCAGCTTTATTGATGATTCACTGTTCGATTTGTTTCTAGCTGTGTTCATCTGCTCCTTGCCCTCAGTTGTTGCCACTTTCCTCCATCTTACTATGTGGTCCTTTACCTCTGGCTTATTTTCCTCTTCTCTGTTCAGAACTCCCATCAGCTCCAGTATGGGTGTTTTTAAACCAGATGCTACCACGCATAGCCACCCACTAACCACTCACCCATTAACCACTCACCACTCACCAGCAGACAGGTCCATGGCCCTGCTGCCTCCCTGGTCCCGCCCCAAAGCCCTGCCAGGAGCTCTTAAAGAACACACCGCAAAATACACCACCACATTGGCTCAAAGCATCTCTTGCAACACACAAGAGCCAATGCCAAGGAGGACAGCAGTCCTGTCCCGTATGTGCCTCCGTTGTCTGGGACTGCCAGCAGCTTCACTGGCTCCTGGATTCATGGGCAGGAAGGGGTTACTGGCTACCACACCTGTTTCCATGGTGCCTGTGGCTGTGTCTCATGGCAGAGGGCGGGCAGTAGGGCAGGGCTCGTTGCCGGGCAGGGGGGACAGGGAACGAGTTGTCTGTCCATATGAATTGTTATGGGCTGATTCATGGTGATGGGAGTACATGGAGGCTGAGTGGGCGTGGTGGGCACCCTGGGAGTCTCCTCCCTCCCCAACTCAATGTGCATGGGTGCTCCCTGCAGCCATGCCATCCAGCGGTCACGGACCCCTCAAGCCTTGCTCATTCCTTCCGCTCTTTTGAGCAGCACTACATTTGATTCATCTCTTTCCCTCTGTGTTGCTTTCACCTACCATCCACTTAGCTCCTCTTCATCTGACTTCCTTTCTGATTTTGATTCCTGACTGTCTTCCTTCCTCGAGTCACAAACTCCTATGCTCATTCTTGTAGATTTCACCTTCCCTACTGATGGCCTTTGCAATTTCTTAACTACCTATAAGAACACACCTGTCTCCAAGACCTCACCTCCTCCTCACTCAATCTGGTTCAGTTCTACTACTCACAGAAATCGCCATTCACTTGACCTGGTCAATGAATATTCTTTCTCTGAACTACCACCTCATTCTATATTGTCCATCTGACTTCTCCCTCACTCCCCATAACCGTTGCATGACTTAAAAGTCCATCATTATCTAAGTTCTCTTGTCCTCCTCTCCTAACTTCTTTTTTTCCATTGATTCTTTCCCCCCTCCTTACTAAATTCTTTCTTACCCCACCCTCATACCTTTATCTCTCTCTAACTGGAAAGTCTACACACCTAATCCCCAGCATCTCCTTCTTGTGCAACAGCATTTCTATCAGATGTCTTATGACCATGCTAACTTCCTCCTCACAAACTTGTTCTCTTGTCCTCATGTTCTGCCATCTTATTAGTCAGGAAACTCTACTTCTTCATCCTGCTTGAATGGCACAGCCACCTAATCACCACCTCTGATTCCTTCCTTAAGTCCACTCCTTATCCTGCACCATTGTCCCTCTCTGGGTGTTTTAAAATGAGATGCTACCACACATGGCCGTCCAGGAGCCACTCATCTGACTGCCCATCTGCCAGAGGATGTGTGTTCCTGTGAGCCACATGGCGAACTGCAAAGAAATCCAAGTAAAAAAGGTACATGGCAATGGGTGCCCACACATCCCCTGCCCAAATGAACTGGGTGGCCACCCACGCCAGTAGACAGGTCTCCTGCTCAAAGGCTCATTTACAAGTCACAGAAACTGGATGCGAGTGCTGGGGAGCCTGATTCCCCAGTGCTTCCATCTGGGAAATGTCCATTTCAAAGGACAGCCTGGCATGCTTCCCTCTCCCCCATTGTCCATGGCAGGGAGCCGCGAGGTGGCTGCCATGGTAGCCACACTGGGAGCCGCCTGTTAGAATCCCTTCCAATCACTCCACCTGAGTGGCTCTGCCACTCAGCAGCCAAGGAACACCCCCACCCCACCTTTGCTTATTTAAAAACACCCTCTGTATAGGTTCTTGTTTATTCCTTCAAAGACAAAAATCAACATGATCTGACAAGATAGCACTCTCTTCCCATTTCTCTCTTCTATGTCCCTAATCAGAGGCAGATGTTCCTTGATTGCTTCCCAATTCTAGCTAATCTACCTGTTCATTCCCTCCTTACTCTTCTCTTCCACCTCTCTCTCTCCTGGTTCCCCCCCCATAGTGCAATCGTGCTGTCTCCACACCCATCCTGACTCATTTCCTTTCTCCTCCTCACCTAAGCTAATGGAGTAGGCTGGCTAAAATTGCTCTCTGGAATTCCCTCCCTCCAATTCCACCCTAGACTCTCTCCAATATGGATTTCACCCCTCCACTGAAACAGCTCTCACCAAAAATTTTAATGACCTCTTCCTGGACAATATAAGTGCTCATCAGGCACTTCTGACATTATCAACCACACCTTCCTTCTTGAAATCATGTTCTCCTGGATTTGTGACTCCATTCTTTCCGGTTTCTTGTCCTACGTCTATAATTTCTCCTTCAGTGCGTCATCTGCAGGGTTTCCTCTTCCCAAATCCAACTTTCTGTGAATCCACAGAGCTCACTTTTGCCCTCTTTTCTCCCTCTATGCTCTCCTTCCAAGTGATCTCATTGACAAATATAATTTCAATTATTTCTATGCAGAAGACTTGCAGGTCTGCCTTAAGACCTGTATCTTTCCATTCAAGCTAAACTCTCTGCCTTCTTTCCAACATCTGTTTGTGGATGTCTGGCCCAAAACTGAAGTTGACAAAACACGACTAAAACTGGATTTCTTATCTCCCGCTGCTCCAAACTCTCCCCTCCCTCCTTTCAGCCACTGAGGATGACACCACAATTCTCCTTGATACATAGGTTTCTAAACTGGGCATCATCTTCCTAGATCATCACGTTTAAGCTGTGTCTAGGTTGCTTTCATACAAGATGGTGTCTCCTGGGATTTTGTTGTTCCCACGATCTTCCCACAATCTTAAAATCACATGATTTATTTTCTGGGCATCCTTCTCATGAGATGTCTCCCACAATCTTTTTCTTTGTGCGTTTCACTCTACCATTCTCATGAGTGCAAACATCATACAATTCCCCCCCCCCCCCTTTTGCCCAGTGCCTGCTACGCCAGACTGACCTCAGAGCAGGGTTGAAAACCACAAAGTGGCAGCGGATTGAAATTAACAAAAACTAACTAGCAGCGAATGAACCATGGCTCCAGCCAGCTGGTTTCAACAGCTGCTATCCCACAATTGTAGTACCGACAGATATTCCCATGCTCCCAATTTTACACAACCAATACATCCGTCACTGTAAGAGTACGATTTCGGAGTCTGGTAATGCATGAGCACTCAAAGCTTACCTCATGGAATGAATGTGGATTAGTGTACTCACACATGCAGTTAACTTGCGGGAGCAAATTACAATCCCACAATTAGCTTCTCGTGTGAAATCAACAGAAACATCTTTAAGATCTGGATTTCTCTCTCCAGCTATGCAGCAGAAGTTCATAACCAAGCCTTTATCTTGCAGCTTCTTTTCTCTAGCAATGACAAAGCATATCTTGATCCTTATGCCTAGTCAAAATATTGCTGCGAAGAATTTCTTTGGCAGGTCATGGTATCCACATGACCCAGCTCTTTGCATACTTCCAATCACTCTCCTGCTTGTCTTCACTTTAAAGCTTCACTATTCCTATTCTACCTATAACCTATCATGTCTGCTAGCACATGGCTAACACACTAGTTTTAATCACTTACTTGTTAACATTGAAAATACCTTTATTCTTTCTCCCATGTCATATCACTTACATGGGAGAAGTTCCTTGTTAACATCTGAAACCACCTTATTGCTCTCTAGATTTTTTCCTTCGCTTTTGTACCTTCAGTAAACGTGATAAGGATTAAGGGGGTGATTCATTCTAACCATTACTTTCCAACCATTATGTTGACAAGCGTTCTCCTTGTTTTCTTATGTTCTCTGTCTTTTTTGGGGTGCCCTCCTCCGCACCGTTGTCTCTTGTCCCACACACTGTGTGGGTGCTTCTCAAACGTTTGTCTGTGCCACTATTTGTACAATTAAATATAATTCTTGACCCCAACACCCCATATGCCAAAACAAACAAAATCTATTAAGAATCAATGAATCCGTCAGGACCCGGGCCCCCATTTGGTGTTGAAACCCAGAGTTCCGAATTGGTGGTGGTGGTTGTGGTAATAATAACCCTTTTGTTCTGTGTATGCCCAGTGTTGACAGGCTAGGGCCTTAGTCTCTATAGCGCTATAATACTAGCATCACTATATAAAGCGTCTACCCTGGAAACGGTTTCCCAGTGGAAACTAGTGCGTGATTTCCCGAGCCAGTTTGTTCAGCCAGCCTCTCTAGTGCTCTAATCCCCCTCCTTTCCGCCCGCCCCTCTTCGTCCGCTTCTGTACCTCCTCCTCCAATCCCCCTCCTGCTGCCACCGAGTCTGTGCCACACTAGGCCGCCCCCGTCCGAGCCCCCTCCTCTCGGGCTCTCGCCGACCCCTCCCCGAGCCCCCGTTTCCGCTCGCGAGACCCAAGCCCTCTCCACTCGGGCAGCTCCCGCCTGCTGGCTGCCGCGCAGCGCGCATGCTCGGGTTATGCAACAGTCCTGCCCGCTGCCTGCCTGGCCGCGCAGGCCCCAGCGCCCAAGTGCTGCAGCCGCAGGACAGGGGGGCCGTGTAGGCGGCAGCGGCTGGGTCGGTGGGGCGCGGGCGGGAGGGGCCCGGTGCCCCTGGGGCGAGTGCGTGCGCGCCGGGCACTGTGAGTGGCAGCAGCAGCAGCAGCCCCCGCCAAGTCCCGCCTGTTCCGCTATCCCTACTGCAGGCGGCGGCGGCGGCGGCGGGTTGGCTTCCTGCGCGCTGTGGCGCTCCCCCTCCCCCCCGGCAGTAGGAGCCGCAGCGGCAGCAGCCCGGATCCCTCAGCTATGGCTCTGTGAGAGCAGCACATGGCGGCCACAGCAGCCATGAGCCCCCCACTAATCCATACAACTCCCCCCTGAACAGCCACCTTCCAGCAGCCAGCGCTCCCACCCGGCTCCACCGCTCCCACCACCCACCCGCAACTCCAGCCTCGCCCGGCCAGCACCCAGACCCCGCCAGCCCGCCCGCCGCCTCGGGGCAAGAGCTCGCCTGCGCCGCCCGCCCGCCGCCGCCCGCCCGGTCCTCGCCATGGGAGTGCAAGGCTTCCAGGACTACATCGAGAAGCACTGCCCCAGCGCCGTGGTGCCCGTGGAGCTGCAGAAGCTGGCCCGGGGCAGTCTAGTAGGTGGGGGCCGCCAAAGGCCCCCTCAGACCCCGCTGCGCCTCCTCATCTACGCCGACAACTGCCTGCACCGACTCTACGGTGGCTTCTACACGGACTGGGTGAGCGGCGGCCAGTGGAACCACATGCTGGGCTACCTGGCGGCGCTGGCCAAGGCCTGCTTCAACGGCAACATCGAGCTCTTCGTCTTCTTCAACGGGGCCCTGGAGAAGGCCCGGCTCCACGAGTGGGTGAAGCGCCAGGGCAACGAGCGCCAGACCGCCCAGCAGATCGTCAGCCATGTCCAGAACAAGGGTACCCCGCCGCCCAAGGTTTGGTTCCTGCCACCCGTCTGCATGGCGCACTGCATCCGCCTGGCCCTCATCCGCTTCCACATCAAGGTGAGCGGCCAAACCCAGTGCTCCCTGGCGCCAGCTTCCCGCCGAGCCATTGGTGGCACCAGAGCCCCCTTCTAGACGTTCACCCTCTGGGCCGACCCCACTCCGTGCCCCCAGCGCCCTCTTGCCGCTCCTGCACCCCATGACAGCAGTGCCAGCGCCCCCTCCACCTCAGCCCCAGGCCCCCAGCGCCATCCTGTAGGCTGCTGTGGCAGGAGCGCCCCCCTCATGCACCCCTCTGCCACGCTCCCCTAATCCGCTGTCTTGTTTTTCTCTGAAGCTTTGCCGCCCCCACGGCCATGGCACCTATGCTCGCGGTGTCGCTGCTTTCCTTCTAAACCGTGCCCGCACCCCTAGTGCCCCTTCCTGCTAACTCCATGCCCCCTAGACCTCTCCCCCCGCTCCGTATTGGAAGCGATGTGCTGCAGCGGGTGGCTAGCCCTGGGGCAGGGAGGGGGCATGACTCTTAAGATGGCAGCAGGATTGCTCTCCCGGTAATGTCTGTACCGAGTTCAGAAAGAGGAGGGGGAATTTTGCCTCCCAATATCTGCAAAATGTCGTCAAAACCTGGCGATGTTCGCAGCTTGGGCGGAGAGAGGAGGTTCTCCTAGTTCCCTACGAGCAGCTTCACTGCTGGCCAGCGGCAGCTGCACAAACGCGGCCAAAGTTTATTCTGCCTCTGGGCTGGAGTAAAAATAAGTAGCTTCCCTGTCACCTAACAGATATGGAGCTGCAGGGTGCCCTTGACAGGCAAAGGGGAGGGTTTAGTGAGCACCCTCATGTCCTCAATCTCTACTGGGATTTTCTATTTATACATACCTGTCAGCCTTTGAAAACACAATGAGGGTGATCCACAGCATCCGGAGGAATTCCTACCCACTAAATCTGCTGCAAGGGCCTGCAAACAGGAAATCGCAGCATATCTTAAAAATACCCTGTAAAGTGAAAGTTTTATCATTTAAAAAAAATCTTGTTACCTTGCATGTGTTCGTTTCCCTTTCCCGCTTGGCATTCTCTTCCTACAGGACATCTTCTTGTTTGGCCTTTTAATGCCTATTTGTTTTTGCCTTCACTCCTTGCCTCCCCTTTCAGTGTTAGTTTAAATTTTATTTTCCTTTCGCATCTGCCCTTCCAAATATCATTATGAGGATGGGAACCAGAATGTGAATTCACCTTTCAGGTGTGGCACTGACTATTTTAGAGGGAAAGCAGGTGTAATGCTGACTAATTGTGTTAAATATTTTAAACTAGATGTAGTTTTCTTTTGCTTAAAAACTCAGTGAGATTTATTTGAAACTCCATGTCCTTTAGGAGTTCACTTCTGACTTAGAAAATGTCCCTTGCTGTTAAGTGACCATTCTTTCTAGGAACAATTTGGAGACTTGAATTTTAGCTAAAAATATGCTACCACTTCTGCATCTTCTTGAGTAAATGATGTGCTATTTTTAAGAAATGTTATAAGGCAAAGATTATTTTAAAAATTCACTATATAACTTTGTTGCTTGCTTAATGCATCACTTTACATTTAAAGTGAAGTTGTTGCTTAAAGCAAATGCATCATTTCAGACCAAACTAGTTCAGAATTTCTGGTATAGAATAGCCTGACTGCTACAAAGAAGCTGAGTATTCTCTGATAAAGGCAGTTTCAGATGTGTCCCTTACTGTACAACAGTTAACGCATGGTAGTTTCCACAAGTTGTCTTATAAAGCTAGAACAGTTTCTTGGATAATTAGTAATGATCTGGCTTAAACTGTTTCATCTCAAGGATGGCCATGAATGTTCTAGGACTGTTTCTAGATTACATTGTGATCTATTTGCATTAATGTTCAAGATATTACTTTGAGTTTTGCAAAACAGATTCAATTTCAAGATGACTGAATGCATATAATTTTCTTTAATTTGGAACAAAAAAATAATTATAAAACTCTTGTTTACTGTGAAAAGAAACTTCTGCAGAATGAAAGTGAGTAATTCCAAGAACTCTTTGTTTAAACCTCCATGAATGAGAATAGAGGGGTGAGCAAATACAAACTAGTTGCAGATTTTATTGTCTACTACTTCTGTTGCATAGTAAATATTATGTGACCTTCAGAGATGTGCGCTGATCGGTAATCGGAGCTTAACATTATCAGGCTTTTGTACTGTCCTTTTGGTAGATTACACGGCAGCTTAACTGGGCCAAAGGATATCTTTGTAGGCTGAGTGAGTTTCTGTAAAGATTGCTCTCTTAAAACTCTTTGAGAGCTGATCTTTTAAGGTTAAGTTTTTCCACATTCAGCAAAACCAAGAAAATAACCACACAAAGTTTGTTTTGATGTTTTGTATGGCTCATTTAGAAAATACTTAGACTTACAGGAGAAAAATATTCTTTTCTTTTTCTTCCTGATATTTCTGCATGACGGGCTCAGTGTTAAAAAGATCATCCTGCATTTTACAGTGGTGGTTTTAGTTCAGCTGAAGATAATGGTGGAAGTTCCACCCCTTGATTCCATTGTGACTGGTGAGAAATTTTATAAGTCCATGGGTCGATGTATCTAGAGTAGTGATTGGTTTACAGGAATGACAGGCATTCAGTATGCTACTACAGTTGGCAAGTTAGTGTGAATGATCCTTTTGTGTATGTATGTTTAAATTTGTTATATGAGAGCTGGAGGCTAATAAGTACTACTGCACTGTCCTGTGTCAGTTAATCAGATGTGACATCCATTTAGAATAAAGAAGAAAACTATCAAGCTTAGAAACTCCTTTTGTTCAGTAGTCGCACACTGAAAAAAGTTAGACTTGATGCTTTAACGTTAGCTACTTTTTTACCATGATAATAGAGCCACTCTTACTTATAGTGGCGTTTGGTGAGGGAGGTGGGTAGGGGTAGGGGTGGTTTTGAGTTGGGGGTGGGGTATGATGACCTGTAGGGAAGAATCTCTGTTTTTATTGAATTTTATGTTGTTATATTGTTGTTTTTTATATTGTATAATATAATATAAGCTGAGCTGCCTTGGCAGGAGGGGGTGGGATATTAAATTTTAAATAAATAAATAGTACCTGGCCAGCTTCTCTTTCGATTGCTGTTATAATTTGCATGACAAGTCCAAGCCTGATGATATGTGTAATCTGATTATAATGTTAGCCTCTTTTTGCAGCTAGAAAGATGTTTTTAATGCTTTTTAATTAAAAGGGCAGATCACCTAGTGGAAATACTAAGCCTGATTTGAAATTTTGGTAATAGTACTGCTGTCCTAATACCATTTTGTCTTTCCATGACGTTTATGAAGAAATCAATTTATTTATTTTTTTAATTCCACTTTCGATGTTTTCAATGGATTCTGTGCTGAATCAGAAAAGATATGCAGTGTGCAAATTATAGGTGTCAAAAGATATATTTTTGCTCGTAGTGCCAGAGACCTGAAAAAGTTCTAGCTATAAAATAAGCAAACTGTATTTTTGATGCCTGTCATTTGAAGGAAAAAAGAAAGCAATTAAGTTGGTGTCAGTAACTGCTGAATATTCAGCAAAGCTGTACTAGTTTTAACCAGCTAGTGGATTCTCTTTCTCTGATATGGTCCTTCCCCTCCCACTGCCCGCTTTTGTTATTTTTGAGTACATTTTAATATTTTGTAAAATTCTTGACCTTTGTGGCTGAAATAGCCTTCACAGAAAAAGAAAGCTGCAGCACAGGGGTGGGGAACCTTTCCCCTCCCGGGGGCCACTTTGAAAGCTTGCACAAGCTCCGAGAGCCGCACAGAAGTTGGGGTGGGGGGGTGTAAGGGATGCACGCAAGGAAAGGAGGGCCCAATTCATGGATCTGTGCCATGGAACTGTCCCCTATCCTTGATGTCCACATGTCTGTCTGTTAGGTGTTTGCCCCCACCGGCCACATGACCACCACCCACCTGGCACACAGTGGGCTTTTGGAGAATGGCTGTTTTTAAATGAGCACGGCGTGGTGTGTGTATGTGTGTCCGTGTCCACTGAGTGGAATAGCCACAGATCACCCACTTGGGTGGAGTGCATGGGGAGGGATTCTAATGGGCAGTTCCCTGGGTCGGTACCATGGCAGCCCCCATGTACTCCCCCTGCCATGGACCATGGGTGAGGGGGAAGCGGGCAGGGCTGGCCTTTGAAATTGTTGTGTCCCGGCTGAGTGCTGTGGAACCTGGGCTCCCCAGTGCTCTTGGCCAGTTTCTGTGCATTGCAAAGGCTGTTTTCCTGCCCACGGTGCCTCTGAACGGTGAACCACTCAGCTGCTATGACTGGCTGCAACAGTTCATACAGGCTGAGGAATGTGTGGGTGTTGGCACATGGAATGCATGCGCAGGGCTGCCCATCTATTAGGTTTAACACGCTAAACTTGTGAGTGGGGGTTGCACAGACTGAACATCGACTCTGGCGGGCTATTTTATTGTTTGTTTACGCCCCATATCTTACCACCCATTTCTTTGAACAACAAAGAGTGCCTTGAAATGGGATAAATTTCTTTATCATCCCAGTCTGATTGTTATGTAATCCATGTACTACAATGTCTGTATAGTTTGGAGTCTTTTTTTAGATGAACCTTTTCTAAGAACAGACTGTACATCAGAGATTCTCAACCTGGTGCTCAGGAGCACCAGAGTGCTCGGGGAATGTGTGAAAGTGCTCCCCAAGCCAGCTGTAAATAGTGCTCGGGAGCTCTTTCACATATGCTAGGCATCAAATTGAATTAAACTGAATTTCAGAGGAGACACTATGCAAATTATGCAGTGCTCACAAGTAGTCACACATACCACTCCAGTGCTCATGACTGAAAAAAGGTTGAGAACCTCCGCTATACATTCTTCTTCCTAAAGGGAATGATGCATGTTCTTGAAATTAAACTAATTTATATTATAATGCAGTTAATTTTTTCTGCCCTATTTCCTTGTCTGTTATGGATGTGTTCTTTTGTAGTTATCTAAGTGTCCTTTTTTTATTATTGGAATTTCATTTCTAACTCCTAACCTCTTTCATGCCCCTTTCACGCGCGTAGGCTGCAGTCCTCAAACCACTTACTGTAGATTAACGCCTTTTACTGTAATGAGACTGCAGTGGAGACTAAGTATTTTAAGGATTGCAGCCATGAGATGTGTGTGCTATTGTCAGACTGTTTACTATAGAGTAGTCCCATTGAAGTCAGTATGGCCAAGTTTGGAGTAAGTGGTAGGGATGGGCGAACAGAAAATGGTTCGGAAGTTCGGTTGTTCGGTTCGAAATCCAAGTTCGGGTTCGATGGTTCGGTTCAGCCAAGTTCGGTTTGGCCTAACATTAAAAAATAGCGCTATCGATACCGAAACCGAATTTTTGGCCCTGAAAATATGTTTTCCCCACCCCCGAACTCATCCGAACATGTCCAAGCTGTTCGGTCGTTCAAGAGTTCGGTTCGGACGTCCAAACAGACCAAGTTTGGTCCGAACTCTGAGCATCCGAACCGCGTTCGCCCATCCCTAGTAAGTGGTTTGAGGATTGCAGCCATGGTCTTAGCAGCATTTCAGATGAGCAAGAGTAGAAGGAACTTGTATGCCTTTAATGTGCATAAAGCAAAAACATAATCAAAATGTAAAATATTTTTCTTCTTTGCCTGGTGACCATTGGCCAAGCTAGTTTTGAGAGGAGGGGTAACTAATTTTAAATAATTGTTTTTGGAAATTTTATTGCAAATATTTGAGTTTTAAGGCCGTTTTGCACTTCTGCAAACTGTGCTCATCTTTCAGGTACTTATGCCACCTGAAAAATTGCAAATTCCTATCCAGGCCATTTGTATTTATAACTTACTACAACACAAAATAAGCTATAAAATATTCAGAGAAAAATAAGAACATAAGTAGTGTTGTATTGGGTAAGACCAACAGTCCGTCAAACCCAGCATACTATATCTGGCAGTGGCCAATCTCTGTCTCTTGGGAGAAGTACCCAACAGGTCACAATGGGCAAACCATTCCCTGTTCCAGCCCCCAACAACAAGAGGTTATGTCCCCAAAACCTACTTGGTTAAGAGCCATTAACAGACCTATCCTCCAAGAAGTTATGCAATCCCTTTTAAAAGCCATTTATGCTACCATCCTTGACCACTTGTAGTAAATTCCACAAGTGAATCGTGAGGTGAGTGAAAAAAATACTTTCTCTTATTTGTTTTAAATCTGCTGCCAGTTAATTTCATGGAGTGTTCCCTTGTTCGAGTACAGTTAGAGAGGGTACATAACCACTCCCTATTTATGTGTTCCACACCACTCATGATTTTATAAACTTTCTAGCTTTAGCGGTGACCAGAACTACACACAATATTCCAGGTGTGGTCATACCATAGATCTCTATAGAGGCATTACAATATTTTCAGTTTTATTTTATATCCCTTTCTGAATGATTCCTAACATCGTTTGCTTTTGACTGCTGCGGCACACAGAGCTGAGAATTTTATGTGTTGTCCACAGTGATTCCAAGATCCTTTTCCTGAGTGGTAACTTCTAATTTAGAACCCAGTATTATATGCATGTAGTTTGGGTTATCTTTCCCTATGTGCATCACTTTGCACTTGTCTACATTAAATTTAATCTGCCAGTTAGATGTCTAGAGTCACTCAGACTCGCAAGAGCCTCCTGCAATTCTGCACAGTCCACTTGGGTTTTAACTAACTTGAATGACTTTGTGTCATCTGCGAATTTGATCGCCTCACTATGCTGCATGCCTTTATTTTGACATTCTTGTCTTTTCCCCCAAGTAAGTATAATTCTGATGTGAATTAAAGTATAATTCTGATTCAGAAGTATGATTCTGGAAACAGAATTCAGAACCTCATTTTGTCTTATGTCCCTGCATGACACTAACAGCTTGGTCCTCAAAGTACTTTACTATGCACGCCTCGTTGATATTTGAAATTCTTTCAGTTCAAGCATCGCTACAGTGTTTATAACTGAGTATTGTGTTTAAGGTTTAAAAGATTTCCTTTTTACCGTTTACAATTGTTTCAAACTACTGACTGAATTTCACTTGTGTGCTAATGCTGATTTGATTTCTTCTGCTTTTTGATCTTTTACCTGTTAATGACTTTTATAGCCTGCTTGAGTTTTGGTAAATTGGAAAATTGACTGTATCTTGACATGGAGCCATTGGAGCTCTTCATAATAAAACAGCTTGAATTAATCAAACATTTGTTCAGCAAATCAAATATATGGTACATGTACATGATACATCATGCTAATATTCAGAATTTTTGCTAGTAGTAGTGGGCTAATGAGTGCCTCAAGTTAAAACATTGTATAGGTGTAATTTGTTTTAGTGTTTATAGCTATTAATGCTGTACACATTTGACACCTTCATACTTGCCCTGAAGTGTTTCCAGTCAATCTTGAATAAGAACAAAATGCCCAGATAGATAGTACATCAGCTGGTAGTAAATTATTAGTTACTGTAGGAAATCACATTTTCATTTTGAATAGCTACTTTAAGAAGTCAGGGTACACTCAGCTTTATGCAGTCTATTCCATTGTTGCAATCAGAATAAAATTGCCATGCTATTGGAAGATTGTAGTTAGTAGTGAGTTGGACATAATTTCTTCCTTTTCTTTTGACATTTAGCAAAGGGGTGTGTGTAACTTTTCTAAAGTTTCAGAACTTTTATTAAGCAAATTTTAAAGTGCTGACTGTTCAGTAATTCAAGATTGTTTTCTAAATGTCTGAGTCTATTATGAAAGTAGTTGTGGAATGCAGAACTCATGCATGGGTATTTCTACTAGATGTCTGCACAGTCAACAAGCGCAGTGCAGCATGGCTGTAGGAAGGGTAGAGAAAACAATATTCAGAGCACAAGGACTACTTTGTTTAGCTAAAAGTAAATTTAAAAGTAACTTAAAGGTGGTGCAATTGATTTGTCTGGAGAAACAGTGGGTGCAGTTATATCTGCTGACTGGCTGTGATTGCCTGCCCCTGTACCCTGGGGCAGGCAATCACAGCCACCTTACTTCAGGGCCACCTGGGCCAGTGCGGAGAGCAGAGCAGTGGGGAAACGGGGTGAGACGCTGTTGGCTGTCCCATGGCATGCCAAGGTGTCATCAACACCTTGTAACCTCCTTCTCACTGGCCTTCCCCGGTCTCACCTTTCTCCCCTCATCTCTGTCCAAAACTCTGCTGCCAGGGTCATCTACCTTGCCAGTCGCTTCGACCATGTGCAGCCCCTCCTCTCTTCGCTTGACTGGCTTCCCCTTCCTGAACGAATCCTGCACAAGCTCCTAGTCTTCACCTATAAAGCTCTTCACAACCTCGCTCCCCCCTACCTCTCTGCACTTATCGCCCTCCATACTCCAGCCCGTGCACTTCGCTCCTCCTCTGTCCCTTCTCTCACCCTTCCACGCCTTCTCTGCTCCCCTAAGCGCCTTCGTCCCTTCTCACTTGCTGCCCCCCATGCCTGGAACTCCCTCCCTGTCCGCATCCACCTTGCACCCTCCCTTCATACCTTCAAATCTCTCCTTAAAACTCACCTCTTTCGCTCTGCTCTCTCTTTATCCTGCTGAGCCACTATTTCCTATACCTACGGTCTGTTTACCCTTATCCTTGCCACATGGACCTGCCTGCTGTCATTCTCATCGTAACCAAGCCAAGTACGTGCACTTGAGACCTTGCATCTTCATGAATGTTAGACCCCTTGTCTCTCCCTCTGTTCCCCTTCCTATGTCTCTCCCCAGCTCCTGTCTCTCAGATTGTAAGCCCTAGGGGCAGGGACCGTATCTATTTTATTACTTTGTAAAGTGCCAGGTACACTGCTGGCACTATATAAATGTTTGTTAATAACAATAACAACAATATGCGTGGGTGCCCCTCCCCAACCACCCTCCCTTGGCCCATCCACTATCCTGGCAGTAACGTGGTTGCACGGGAATGGCGCCAGCGCCCCGTTGCTCAAAGGCCCATGTGGTGGACCTCGACAGAAACCAGGCCCATGTGCAACGCCGTGCTACTGCGTGTACTTTGGGTAAGGCTGCTACACCCTGCGTTGTTGACCTTTTTCAGAGGATGCAAGGTGTAGCAGCCAGCTGCCTGTTCTTGTCGTGGAGTGAGTGGGTATCTGGAAGCCACCACACACATGAGCCACTGCATCTGGTGGCAGCGGTGCCCAAATTGGGATACAGTAACATCTTGTGTGGCTGTACCCATTGTATTAGCTTTACAATAAGGTTTTCTTAGCGTTGTAGAACTAACATTCAATTTTTACAGATATTTGGTTATAGAGGAAATAAGCAGCTTTTTGGCCATAGTTTATAGTTATATATATGTATGGACTACGAAGAATCGAGCTGCTCTGTTTACTTTCTTCATTCTTGTTGGATAGGAAGAGATACTGTGGCAAGAGGTTGTGGAATCTCTCTTGGATGTTTTCAAAGCCTGGCTGGACAAGTTGCAGTCTGCACAAGCTGGACAAGTCTGCAGTGTTATAAGCTGAGGATATCTTGCTTGGAGCAGGGGGCTGGACTAAATAATCCTTGAAGTCCCTTCCAGCCCTATAATTTTATAACTCTTTATCTAAAAGCATATTAATTTCCATGGCTGCTTTAAAGTCAGTTGCTGTTCTAATTTGCATGAGCATGTAAATATCTAGAGTTGTCCAAATCAGTGGCTAATAGTTTGGGTAACAGTAGATGGCAAAGCAGTAAGCTTTCAGATATCAAGTTCTATTTTTTGAACTTTAGTGATTTGGCACTGCTGTTGTGGCATGCGTAGCTGTTGGAATCTCTGTATGAGTTAAGTAAACGACTGAATATGTTCAATGTTAATCTGCTGTTTGACTAGCCTTATTTTTTTCCCTGTTGCTGGGTTTACTCATATCCAGTTAGAATTTGTGTAGTTAACTTTAAAATCAGAACTCAACTGTGTCTCCATTAGGACCCCTCTTATGCAGTAGGTGCTGTCTAGCATTTTCAGACTATACGAAATGTATATTTTGTTTCGGAATTTTCTTTTCATGGATTGGCTGACACAGACTAGTAGAATGTGTAATTAGTGTTGATACTCTACAACAGGTGTGCGAAACCTCACGTCGGGCAAAATGTGACCTGTAGGCCAGTTTTTATTTGGCCCTTTTTCAGTTTCTGGATCTGGCCCCTGGATCCAGTTTCTACCCTCAAACACTGAAAGACTGAACTCAGGATAAGGGAGCAGATATGAGGGCATGCATGCAAGGATGAAACAGATCCATGATCTTGACCCTCCTTATCCAGAGTGCATCCCTTAAGCACCCATGCTCCCAACTTCTATTTTGGATAAATACTTCTACTTCTAACCTTGGAGCCTGTACTAGTTTTCAAAGTGGCCCCTGAGATGGAAAAGATTCCATACCCCTCTCTTCATAAAACACTGATACATATATGTAGTTTTGAAATAATGTGTAGCTTGAAATACAGTACTACTCACTGGGACTGGAGTACTATTGCTTCCGTTTTAATTTCATATAGGGTATTAGTAGTGCCTACTTTCAGTGTATGAAATATTTTAGTTTTTCTTTGGATCTTTGGTTTTTGAAAGTGTTCAGAGTCTTCCTATCATAGTGGTATGGTAAGTCTGATGAATTGGCCAGATAAAACAGTTCTTAGTAACTTTTGAACCATACAAGGCATGAAGAAGTGGAAAGTGTTCAATCAATCAATCTATCATTGTTTATTGTGTGGCTCCTGGCCATTGCTCAAAAGTAAACATGACACATAATACAACATATATTACAAAAAGGAAGAAAAGACTATACAAATATAAGTCACTGTTAAGGTGGGATGTTAAACAGATTTAATGAACAATCATTAATAAACAAAGGACATGTTTAGTCAAATTATCATATACTCTAAATTAATACATTTCCATAAAAAGCCAAAAGCCATTAGAGAAGACCACTCATCAGAGACGAAAAAAACATATAACAAAGATGTCTTGTTGTTTTGCCTAAATTTTAGGGGGGGGGGGAGGGGACACCTGAAATAAGTCTAAATTTTAGAAAATTTTCTCTACTGAAAAGCCTGCGTGAGAGAGTTTTAATCCTTGAAACAAAATTAGATTTTTGTGTGTGTGTGTGTAATGTGTCTGCATTTTGCTGTTCATTTCTAATTTAACTGTGAAATACCAGGATTTGGTCTATTTGTTTCAACTCTTACAAAAAAATAAATCCTAACCAGCTAATGGCAAAGTCTCTCACTGTAGCCAAGTAAAATTTCACAGTTAGAAAAGTGCCTGCCTAGGACATAGTTGTCGCTGTAATACTGGGATTTGCCCAAAATACTATTTTGTGCAAAAACCTTTCCCCCCCCCTCCCCCATTGTTTTTGTACTAGCATAAATTGTTACTTGAGGCCTGATGGGGCAGATGAAGGGAGTTTGCTCTTTGACTGAAAGGAAGCCTGATATGAACAGTCTCTGCTTCTCCCTCTCCTCTTGACTGATAAGCAGCCCAGCCAATGGCAGCAGAGTGTGGCTCTAATTCCCTCCTGCCCAGCAGAGCAAGCTGATAACTGTGTTGACAGTAATATTTTCTGTCCTGGGCACTGGACACCACTGCTCTGAGTGTGCTGGCTAGGATCTGCCACCTCTGGGTCAGTGTAGCTGGATGAATGCATGTACTGGGACACATGGCTGTGTCTCTGTAGTAGGTCTTTTTATGGGGAGCTGAGGAGTGTGTAACTGGCTGACACATGCATCCTCCTCCTATGTGGGAATGGAACAGAGTAACGGTCATAAGGAGATTATGTAGTCATGGCTGTTAGGCATGCTTTTGCTTGTGTGTGTGTGTTGCTAGATCTGATGTTGAGACTGTGTAGTCATAGCCGTTAGACCTGCTTCTGCTTGCGTGTGTATTTGTGTGCGTGTGTGTGTTCCTAGATCTGATGTTGAGAATTGACTTTCCCTGCAGCATAGTCTGTTATGGAAGGCAGATATGAAAAATCAGGGATTGTTGCACAAGTGCTGTTGGATAGCAGGTGGTGGTTTCTGCTCTTGTTTGCATTTGAACACCTATGAATATTTAAGCCATAACTTATGCTAATGCAAGTTTTTAATAATATAGATCTCAATGTATATTAAAGCAGAGAAAATATTCTTACATTTTAGCGTTACTTAATGTTTTGTTTTTCTCTCTAGGTTGCACAGAGCATTGAAGATCACCACCAAGAAGTAATTGCTTTTTGCAGAGAAAAAGGTTTCCATGGCCTGGTTGCGTATGACTCCGATTATGCATTGTGCAACATCCCTTATTATTTCAGTGCCCATGCCCTAAAACTGAGCCGTAATGGGAAAAGTCTCACAACAAGCCAATATCTGATGCATGAAGTTGCCAAGCAGCTGGACCTGAATCCAAATCGTTTTCCTATTTTTGCTGCTCTTTTATGTAGGTGGAGCAATAAGAGAAGTTGGTATTATGTCACTAGTCAAACTTAACATGTTTCTTTTAAGTGATATTAAAAAAAATAAAAATGTTGAACTACATTTTTTACGAAGTAAATGGTCCAATCAGAGCTTTCCCCTTGTACTACCCATTTCTGAGCCATTGTGATCTTTCACTCATAGCAACAGCAGACTCATTGCGAGTCCTGAATTGCATGCATATTTTATTTATTTATTTATTTATTTCATTTTATACCGCCCCCTCCTGCCAAATAGCAGCTCAGGGTGATGAACAATAGATCAAAATACAAAAATACAAAGCACAGTATAATAAAGTATCAATTAAAATAAAAAACAGAAGCCTGAAAAGCTAATATCCCATTATCCATTAAAACAAACAAAAACAACCTCCCATTACCAATCCCTCTTTCCAAATGCCTGGCGAAACAGCCAGGTTTTACATTGTCTACGGAAGGAGGGGAGATTCTGTAAGAGGCGACTCGACCTCTGAGGGCAATCAACTTCTGAGCTTGCAGGGGTGTTGCATGAGTAGGTACAAAGGGTGTGAAAGAGCAGTGCAATCTGTATGGGAAACAATGAGTGGGAGCAAAGTAGTTTTGACAGTTTTAATTATTAATATAGATTATTGAACTACTGTTAGTATATTTGTCTTGTCACTAATTTCTTTTTAGGTGGGCAGATGAGTCTCTCTTGTTTGAGAAGTTGAAATTATATGTTGTATATTGCAGTTCCAGAGCACCTTCTAAGATATGGTTTACAAACATTAATTAATTAAGCTACAAAATCCTAAATCACTTCACCACTGAGGTGAAACATAGCAGCTGCTTGAGTACAAAACAGTGTGTTACCAGAACTGAAGAATAATGTATTCAGCTTAAACTGCAGGGGGAAGCATAGGTAGTAGGCAGCATATAATTACCTCAGCTGGAGTTTGGCTAGGACATTGTAGTTAGCACCCCTGCCTCTTAGGGTAAATGTCATGAGATCTTTAATGACCACAAAGAAGCAAGAACCTCATTTTCAGCTCTTGCTTGAAAGATACCATCTCTAGTTGGGTAGTGTGCTGAGCACCATGCTATTACGAAGGTTTTATTTTAGCTAAAACAAAAAGGGGCGGGGAATGTTACATGATCATGTGAGATTGATTAATAACACTGGTGATTCATGGGTTTTTTCTAGCAAAGCAGTAAATCACTCAAATTCAAGATAATTATTTCTTGCACCTTACAAAAGGTGCTATTTCCATATCGCACCTTACAAAACTATTTAAATGTTTTTCAGAGTTGTATACTATTAAAAATACGTCCTCGTACACCACAGCACCAAATGTTGTGTTACAGCTAAGGTTTACAGATTTCTTGCAAACTCAAACCCTCAAAAACCAGGAAATGCAAGTGAAACTAGGAAAATAATTTGGAACGATTACTATTTTGTCGAACATCATAGACATCATTATCACAGCTGCATTATAGTACATTTAGGGGTTAGAGAGCGCTTAGCACAGTCCTAAAGTCAAGCATCTTTAAAAATATTCTCTACCCATACCTATTCTCAGCCCCTGCGGTCATTGGGGGGTGCTCTCCTCGAGTTCTTTGGGGGGCTACATTGGGGAGGGCCAGAACTCTCTGCCATTGGAGACTCATTTGGCCTCGGATCTCCCCTCTTTTTGACGTAGTTGTAACACTTGGCTGTTCCGCTTGGCCTTTGAGGGGGAGTGAGTGGGGTAGGGTGGGGGGTGATGTGGGATATTTTTTACCCTCCCTTTTATGTGCGGTTTTTAGATGATGCTTTTTTATTTTATTTTGTTTTGTTGTAAGCCGCCCAGCGCTGCCTGTGGCAGGATGGGCGGGATACAAGTTTTTTAAAAAAAATAAAATAAATATACTGCAGTGTATTTTTGTATGATTATTTAAAATGAGTTCTACGATACTACATTACACAGCTTTGAAACTACAGTTCATTTTCTTACAGTAAAATAAGTTCTATAGAAATAAAGGACAGTTCCTCCTTTAGGAAACCGATTTGAAAATATTATGAAAACTAAATATTGGGTTATGTGGTTGGGGGTGGGGAATTGTCTTTATGCAGATTGGGGCTTTTATGGTTTGTGTGTGTGTGTGTGTGTGTGTGTGTGTGTGTGTGTGTATACTTTTGATTATATGGTTTTTGTCAGCTTCCCTGAGTCACAGTGGGTGAGAGGGGACTGGTAACAATATAAGTAAATAAATATTTTTTAATAAAAAGTATAATAATTTAAAAAATTTGATCTCTTAAAATGTCTTTCTGTGAAAATGTACAGTCGCTCCACAGCTTTGTAATGTAGTGAAAAGAAGTTTGAATCTGCAGTTTGCCATGTTAAGTAAAGTTAAGGTTGTGCTGTCAGCTCTCCAGCTCCTAGTACCATCCATGAGCTGCTACAGTGATGTATGTAATGTGCAACAAATAATCATTAAAAAATATCCCCTTAAATTTCATGGCTTTTGGTGGCTTGAGTTTGTAAGAAATCTATAGAGCAACCTTAACTGTAAACAATAGAGTTTTTTCTCAGTGAATTTCCTAGTGTTTAAACATCTCCTCTGCTCCTTTCCAGCCCCCACTTTGGTCTAAGGGATACTTGAAATTTACAACCCAGACCTTGCAGGGAAAAACTTAGTTTTAAAACATAACGTCCAGTGTTGTTGTTTTTATGTCTCCAGAGCTGTTAAACAGACTGCCTTTTGTTAGGAATCTTCCTGCTGGAGAATTTGCTGTTGGGATGAGCTGAGCAGGAGAATGGCTAACTGGCTGTATAATGTTTGAGAGTACATCTCACAAACTTTATCCAGAGTAGCAACCTCTTGAGTTTTTGGGTATAAATAAAAAAAACGTTAAAAGTTAAACTTAACTTTTGGGGGGCGAGGGGGCTGGAGAATTCTGTGCATGAGACATTGCCACAACATACTAGTGTACCAATTCAATATCCCATTTTCTGGGAACATACTCAAAGGGACTGTTGAGCTTCTTCCCCCATTAATTATAATCACTTTTCTGTCTTTTATGAAAATTTCTGTTAGAGCTATATATTCTTCTGTATGATTGAAGTTCAATTTGGTTCAAGTGCATCATATGTTTACCAACATTTCTACAGAAAAGATTTTAAAAAGAGCTATTGTTTCTTCAACTTTTACCTGTGAGATGGATGGTAATACAGACTCCTGTAGTATTGTCTCAATTGTGATTCCTTAAATGACAAGATATTTCTTAGTCTTCACAGCCCAGAGAGCCCTTATCTTCCTGTTCAGTGTTCTAAATTGTTTGCAAGCTTCTTAAAACCTCTTCTAAATAATCTTTGCTTTGTACAGCTCTAGACACTTCTAAGCTTTGTCTCAAAGGACTAGTTAGATATTTTTGTGGCTTACTTCAGACTGATTCAGACATCAAGAGTATAATTAGTAAAGGATCTGTATAAATGCTAGACATTTATTGAAAAACTAAGAACAGCAATCTGGTATCTTATGAATGCTATGCTTTAAGCTGTTGAATTTTTAATATTGCAATATGCGTAGAATGAATTTTTTTATATATATATATAATATAATTTAATATACGAGGGTTTAATTGTTTAACTTTAAAATATTGCTGAGAGATTTTGACTTTTATAAGATAGTGAGATTGGTTTAGTGATTTTACCATCTTTGGATGCTGACTCCCCTGCTAGCTATTGGCCTGCCTCTAACCTTCCCTTTTTAGGGAACTTTATTGAGTGGGTGGTGGCCCATTGGCTCCAGGCCCATCTGAATGCTATCAGATTCTTAGACCCCTTTCAGTCTCGCTTTCGTCCTGGGCATGGCACAGAGACGGCTTGTGGCCTTGCTTGATAAACTACGCTTGGTGATCAACAGTGGGAATTACATTCTGTCGATCCGTTTAGTTCTATCAGCAGCTTTGACACTGTTGATCACTGTTGAAAATAGGCAGCCAGTACAGAGAACGAAGGTGTACTGTGTTCCTGGTGACGCGACTCTGTAAGGAGCCAGACCACCGCATTCTGAACCAGCTGCAGTTTCCAGACCATCACCAGGCATAGCCCCGCATAGAGCGCGTTGCAGCAGTCTAGTCTCGAGGTAACAAAAGCATGAATGATGGTGGCCAGGTTGGAGTTTGAGACATAAGGCCGAAGCTACCGAACCAGATGTGACTGGCAGAAAGCCCCCTTTGCCACCGTCTCCACCTGGATACCCAAGCGGAGGCTGGAATCCAGGAGCACCCCTAGGCTCTGCACCTGGGAAACAAGCGGGCGACAAACCCCATCAATTGAGGGGGAAGTTATACCCGCCACTCTCCCCACCAACATTACCTTCATCTTGTCAAGATTCAGCTTCAGTCGTCTCTGCCTCATCCAGTTCCCCACAGCCGTTAAACGTTGGGAAAGCATAGACACTGCCGGGCCTGGGTCTGATGAAAATGAGAGGTACAGCTGAGTGTCATCAGCATATTGATGACAACTCACTCCGAACAGCCTCAAGAGCGGGGACAAAATAGAATCTTGCAGGACACCACATGAGAGGTCATGGGGGGAAGATGCTTGTTATCACCCCGTGATCTCCCTTGTGGGGTACCGCAGGTTTCCATTTTGTCCTGCCTCCTGTTCAACATATATGTGAAGCAGCTGGGTGAGATCATTCAGAGGTTTGGAGTGAGATGTCATCAGTAAGCTGATGACATCAAGTGCTCTCTTTTTCATCTGTAGTCTTGGTGCTTACCTGTTGCCTGGCTGCTGTGGGGGACTGGATGAGGGTGAGTTGACTGGGGCACTTTCAGACATTCCACCCTGTGCATAATTTGGCTGCGGGAGGGAATGCATAGCCAGGATATGTGCGGGGTGCCACTGATCTGAAAGGCTCCTCCCCTCCCCCCCCTGCTTTGCCAGCAGACACGCACAGAAATGCAGAGCAGGAAACCCAGCTTTGCATCCCTGTGCGTGTCTGTTAGCAAAGCCGTGCTCGGGGGGTGCTTTCAGACTGGCCAATCCCAGCTGCGCATTCCCTCCCGCAGCCAGAATATGCGTGGGGAGAGGGTCTGAAAGCGGTCTGAGGTTGAATCCTAACAAGACTGAGGTGGCGATAGTTGGTCGACCTTGTGACTTGTGAGGGGATTGGGACTTTGGCTATTGATGGGGTCCAGCCTCCCCTGGTCTCTCAGGTTCATAGCCCGGACCCGCTGCTGCGTCTGGAGTCTCGGCAGCTGTGGCCAGGAGTGCTTTTCACCAACTCCGTCTGATGAGAAGGCTGTGGTCTTTCCATTTTACATCTGGCAACCATCATCCATGCCTTCATTACCTCGAGGCTAGACTATTGCAGTGCACTCTACGTGGGGCTGCCCTTGAAGACTGTTCAGAAGCTGCAGTTCGTGCAGAATGTGGTGGCCCGGCTCCTTCTAGGGTCAGGTCACTGGGAGCACATAACACTCGTGCTCTGAAATCTGCACTCGTTGCCTGTTGTCTTCCAGGCACAGTTCAAGGTGCTGTTTGAACTTCAAAGCCCTGAACGGCTTGGGACCCACTTATCTGGCAAATTGCCTGGCCTACCATGTCCCATCGTGGCCTCTGCAGTGAGCTGGGGACACCCGTCTGGAGGTACCAGTTTTTAACTTGGCCTCCATGATGAGGAGGGTGTTCTCAGCCGCTGCCCACAGCTGTGGAACTCCCTCCACTGGGAGGTTCATTTGTGCCTGGACTTGAGAACCTTTAGGAAGCAGTGTAAAATCATTTTATTCACAAGGGTGTTTGGTGGTGGGGGTTGGGGGGAAAAGGGTGAGCCAGGAGGTGGGAGGGTTGGAGTGGAAAAGGGTTGGTTGTGGGTTGTTTTATGTTTTTTGTATTGATTTTATGCATATTGTAAGCTGCCCTGAGCTGCCTTTGGCGTAAGAAATTAAATAAGGCCCCAGTCCTAAACAGACTTGTTCATGAGTAAGTCTCATTGGAATCAAAGGTACATACTCATGCACAAGTGTGTTTAGGATTTGGGCCATAATATATAATTTTAACATAGTGATGCAGCCATCATCAGTATAGAGCTGCTCCTGTGACTATAATTATGACTGTGTCAGGGATGGGGAACCTCAGGTCTGGAGGCCAAATTCAGCATCCTGCAAGTTCTTATGTGACCCCTTTCCAGTTCCTGGATCTGGCCCCTGGATCTAGTTCCTACCCCCCACCCTCCACCCCCCCGACACTGGAAAACTTAATTCAGGGGAAGAGAGAAGAAATGAGAATATTTATGCAAAGATCAGGGACTGGTCCAGAGCACAAATCTATGTTCTGGACCCTCTTTTTCTTGAGTGCATCCCTGCCCGCAACTTCTATATGGCCTTCAAAGCTTGTACTAATTTTTAAAGAAAAGGTTCCCCACCCCTGCTGCATGTGATTACAAATAAGTGGTTTTCTAGACTGTTGAGATTTTTCTGTGTCTGACCTCTTTTTCTCTGTCGCCTCTCTCCCCACTACATGCCAAGGTCATTGAGGGGGTGACAGCTTTAACTTAGGTCACTTGACTGTTAGTGATTTCCACCCCCACCCCCCGTCATAGGTAACTTCCAGTCCATATTTCAGTTTGTTGTCTACTCAAAGGGGAGTTTTAAAAGCAATTGTCTATCCCCATAATCTTTTACACTCCGAGCAGAGTGTTTTGAGATTTGCATGTGGCCAGGGTTAGCCCCACTGTGTTAACTAAAACAGTGTTTTAAACTGAAGTAAGGGGGAGGGTATTCCATATGGACATGTGCTCCTAATTAAAGAAGAGTACATTTTTTGTGGTGACTTGTGAGCAGGGAAAAGATGTTAATTTTGTGTGTGTGTCAAGTCTCTCAGCACTCAACACTGTGGTTCCCAAACTTTTTGCTTGCATGACAGTATTTTGAAGCAAAATATAATTTCCTTATCCCAGACAGCAAAATACATGAAAAATATATCACATGCAAAACCTACAAGGGTTTATGGCGTATATTTTAGGAACCTGTGACATAATACAACTGTTCACACAGTTATTCACTAGGAAGCTAGTCTCCCCATGGCTAATTTACTCCCAAATCCATTATTTGAATGAATGTGGAATGGGAATGAAGGATGACCTGTTCATGTGTTTGGGACTTCAGCTATTTATTTATTTATTTATTTATTTTCTGGATTTGTACCCCGCCCCTCCTGACAACAGCTCGGGGCGGCTTCCAGCAATAATAATACATAAAATACATATAAAACCATTTTAAAACATCAAAACCATTCAGAATATAAAACTGGGCCTAGGAAGAACATTAAAACAATAAATAGGGTAGGGGAAGCACTTCCACTGCTACGCGGTGGAAGCAAAAGACTTAAGTGTACTATGGGTGCAATCCTACACCCTATCATAAAATGCGCCCATGCTGGGCGCAGATAGCTTGCTCTGGTGTACATGTGTGCATGTGTGCCCCCCGCGCAGCAAGCTGCTGGGTGCAATGGGGCGCCCCTGCCAATACATCCTCCCCCCCGCCCGCCCCCCCAAGCCCACACAGCCCAGAGGATGGAGCAGGAACCATGCCTGCTCCATCCTCCGGGGGGCGTGGGCTTGGGGGGGGTCGTATTGGTAGGGAGGCCCATTGTGCCCAGCAGCTTGCTGTGCGGGGGGCACCCGTGTGCACATGTGCTCCCACTGCCTGGCTGGGCAGTGCTCTGGCCACATACGCAGCCTTTGGGTTGCACCCACTGTGGCTAAGAGGACAGGGCATTCTGCTGACCTAGTGTAGAGAATATGTACCAAGTAAGCCTTGATTAAACTAATACTTTGAGTATTGTCTCATGTATTTGAAAAAAAGTGGGATTAGTGCTTGTTTCACATAGTCTAAATTTTAAAAAGTTCTTTGGACTCTTTTCACACTTTCAGTGTAATTCTTTGGACCTTGTGCACAGCACTTTCATTCAGTATTTTTTGTTTGTTGAACCTTTTTAAGAAAACCTAAAAAGTTTCCCCATTAAACTAGGATTTACTAGTTTTATACTAGTATTTTTTTCAGAAATAATTTGTGCCTTTACAAATTTAACAGTGTCCCCCTTCAGTCACTGGAGGGAAAATATAGTTATAGAGCTTTCACAGCAGCTTTGTAGATAATACTTTGTAACAATGCTCATGTGTTTTGTTTTAAAAATAACAAAGCGTTTCATGTTTATATATATATATTTTAGGTAATCACATTCTACCTGACGAAGATTTGGCTTCCTTTCATTGGAGTTTACTTGGTCCAGAACATCCACTAGCCTCACTTAAGGTACACATTTTATCTAATTTCTTACTAGACTAATCAAGTCTGTTTTGGTGTGGTTTTAGTAAGCAAGATATATCTTTTTAAAGACAGTATTATCAGAAATGTATTTCCTAAGTTATTTCCTGAAGAATGAAAACTAGATACCTTTAGCCCCATAAGAGGTCTCACAACCTTTTTTATGGTCTCCTAACTTTTAGTAGTTCCCTAATCTCTTTTTAGTAATTGCATTTCTGATAATACTACTTTTTTTAGTTAATTGCAGATACAGAACTCACTGTAGGGGTGTGCATTTTATTTTTGTTTTTATAAAAATGAAAAAATAACAATTTTTGTTTTTCATTATTATTTTATTTGCTGTCACTCAGACAGCTACTTTGGACGGAACAACTGGTAAACAACTTCTGAGAGGGGAGGGGGAAGCAGACAGCATGGAGCCAGGAGACCTGATTGACGGCTACACTGCCCAATGAGCATCGCAAGCACATCCCAGACACTCACATGGCACCCTGTGATTGTTTAATGCTTCCAGCCTCCCAGAATCAATCACAAGGCCAGACTCTGTATGTTTTCAGAAGTGATGTGGTGAATGTCCACCACAGTCAACCTCAGTCAAATGCGGGTGGTGGTGAGAGCGCCATGCATGTCTGTTTACTCGCATCCAGATGTTCACCACAGTCAAACACGGCCCGGGGTGAAGCTAACCACGCTTCGTGAGGTCGGGGCGGGAGGCGGTCCAGAAGTGTGGTGAATGGTCACCACGGTAGGGGTGAATGAAAAGTAACTTCTGAACAGAAAGCCGTGGTGGAAGGAATTGACCCCAGCCGCAATGCATTCTGGGGCTCGAACCGCGGTCCACGTCTCCACTGCATGTCTGTTGTGTTCCCCCGGCCCATGTTCTCTCTGATTGCCCCCGGGCAGTGGTCACGATCCTGTCACTTCTGTTGGGGCCACACGTGTCACCACAGCCCGCGGTGAATCCGTTCACACGGGTGGGATTCACTGTGGTGAATTGGAACGCGTCACTTCTGAATCATCCTGTGTCTCCTTTCAGTGTTCCTTGCTAGTTTCTTATCAGGTGGCGTCTTCAGAACATAGTGCTCTTGAGCAAATCTTCCCCAGCCTTTGGTGTTTTTCTCTTCTCTGTCATATCTTGGGGTACCAACCAATGCCAGAAGTTGCAAATTTCCTTAAAACACTTGCATGTGTTGCCTCTGTTCTGTTTAAACTATAGAGTTTTTACTAGATGCAGAGATCTGCTTTTTGGAGCACTTGTAGTGAGGGTGAAGACGACAGGAGGAACAGATGCCAGAGGCACTGTCACAGGCTTCAGTTATTGGAACCCTAGAGTTTGTGGTGGCATAAATGGGGGAGAGCAGGTGCAGAGTTCAGCTTTTATGAATACTTGCAGTGAGGCTGAAGACTGCAGCGCACACAGGGCACTGAGTCAGTCTACAAGCCACACAAGATCTAGCCACGGTGGGGGCTGTGCAGCTTGACAGCAGCTTATTTTTGCTCCTCAATGCCCACCCCAAAGCCTTCCTGGTTGCAGTGATTGGGTACTGGCAAGTTGGAAGCCTGGGCAGCATCTCCAGAGAATGAGCCTATACCAGAGATTCTCTTACGTTTGCCACAGTGGTACAAGATGGGTTTGTGATGCCGATTGGCCAGCAGAAATGTCAATCATGTATCCTCATTCTGTGCTGTGATCACCCAACCCAATCTTGCTTGTTAGTGAGAAGTTGGAAGCATCTGCTTAGAAAAGAGCCAATAAGGGAGTGTCTTATGCCCTCTGTCACAGTGCTACAGGATGTGTTTGGAATGCCAATTGGTCAGCCTGGATGTGTCGGACTGCTTATTCCTCCCCTCAGCTATGCTGCCTGAAGTCGTGGTTATGTTTGGAATTTTTGTTTTTGTCCCAAAATATTCAGGACTTGTATTTGCACAACTTCTGTTACAATCACCAAATTGCTTATACAATTGGGACCCTTTATCCAAACTTGGCAGGAATGATCTCTTGGGATGGAAATTCCATCCAGTTTCCAAATCGGATGGAAAACAAAGACATTACAGCTGGAAATGTGTGTGCAAACAATGAAACTTCAATTGTTTATAAAATCAGGAACCTTTATCCAGTCTTTATGAAATTTGGCAGGGATGATCCCTTGGATGAGTGGTACAATCTTTCCAAATTCCATGACTATCAGATGAAAATTGAAGATGTTGCAGCCAGAAATACATTTTCCATTGAAACCAATGGAAAACAAAAATGAAATTTGGTGAGGCCGATCTTGTGCCCCGCTGATCCTGCATGCAAGTCACACTCTAGCACATGGGTGCAAGGATCAGCACATGTCCATTGGGAATGCATTGTGCTGCATGGAATCCACGTGTGACCTGCATGGATTCAGTGCGGATTCCATGCGGAGGGGTTTGGGATTGTAGCCAATAACGAAAAAAAGAAAATTCTCCATAACGAAAAACAAAATAAAAACAATTAAATAATGAAAATAAAAGTGAAATAGGTCACTGGTGCACACCCCTAGAACACACAAAACATAGTTTTTTGAGTCTCTAAACATGCTTCAAAAAATGGGAGTAGGACACCTTTCAGCCCAAGAGCAATGACTTGATGAAAAGCCAAACATCTCTTCAGATTCTTGAAACAGGAAGCTTCTTAACTAGGGTGCTGTCCCTGGACTCTGCTTAATTTCTCTTCCTCTGACTCCTGTCACTAGTATCTGATTACCTTGCACCTGCAGCTGAAGGAAAATAGGTTAGATTTTGAGCTCGACTTCCAAGACAGTATTATTCTGGGCTTTTAGTAGGCTGATCTCCATGAGAGATCTTTATGAAGTTGGAGGAGTTCAGCACATCGGGAAATTGGGTCTCATTACTTTCAGCAGACAAGAGGGCTAATGGATTTAAGGTGGTTTAAGTTGCTTTGCTTGGGGTATTACTTCCTATTTTATGCTTCCGGGGAAAAGTTGTTGTTTTTCTCAGATATTTCAGAAGAGTGGTGCTAGGGAGAAGAACCCATCCTCAGATGAGGGTTTATGATTTTATGTATCTCTAGATATGCTCAGATTGAGGGGTGAGAAAGTGAAACTAAAATCCATGTGCGTATAGATGAAAGAGGGCAATATAAAATAATCAAAGTTCAGACCGTGCAAGAAATGCATAGCTTACAGTCAAACCAAGACTGACTGCCAGAGGCAGGAGGGGGCAGCATAGAAATCACAGTATGTATAAATCAAATCAAATCACTACTCTCTCCTCCTATACTTAAAGGGGGCTATCTGAATGAACCAGCTTCCTTAAAACCATCTGGAACAGTAATAGAGGAGGGGCATAGTCAAGCAGTAAAATTTTAGGTGGCCTAAAAAGTCTCCAGTTACTCTTGGTTTGACAGTAAGCTTTGCATTTCTTGGAAGGTCTGAACCTTGATACCTTGATTATTTTGTATTGCCCTCTTTAATCTATATGCACATGAAAAAAAAGCCTTGTTCTTCAGAGTGCCACAGCAAGAACCACCAGTGTTTGCAGAACAGTGCCGAGGGGGCATAGTGGAGTTTCTAGCCAATTCTAAAGGAAGAGCTCTTAACTGCTATTGGTGTTACAGACAACCAGAAGAATGATTGTAGTTGAACATACTTTTGGGTGGAATTAATGTGATAAGTGCCCTTCAGATTGTCAGAGCAGTAGCCTCTGGAATTACCATTTAATGCGACCCAGACAGAAGTGGGACTTCAGGCTGGGAATTTGGGGTAAAAAACTTGAAAAACTGAGAGTCAAAGATGAATGAACAATGGGTGTCCCAGAAGATTGGAATTATACCACAGCTTTGATTTTTAAATCAAGTGAACCATTTTATATTGTGTTCAGGTCTTCTGAACAGGTCTTTTGGGAGTAAGTGGGGAAAAAAACCCAATGCCTTAATATATGCAAAGTAAGTCAGGTAATTGAGACCTAGTCATAGAGCTGCAAGGGGTCTTGAGGGTCACCTAGTCGAGCCCCCTACACCAATGCAAGCTTCACCATACCCATCTATCCACACAGAAAAATCTATTCAACTTTTTTTAAATTGGCTACAAGTAGATACTGGGACCAACCAGAGTATATTGATGCCTGAAATAACAGGGAACAATTTTATTAAAAGAAAAATCCAGATGTCTCAATCAGGTGAATTACACTGAATTCCTTCCCAGCTCCAAATCAGTTAACCTGTGCATGCAGGTCCCACCAGCCTGGCACCCAACACATAATTCTAGGAATCAGGCATCACAATTTCTCCTCATAGCTCTGCATCCTCCTCCTGCTGGGTAGTTCTACTGTTGACTGCTAGGAGGCAGATGATACAATTTTTCTTTCCTGCGCCTGCGTCAGCTGAGCTACCCGGCTCTCTCGCCAGTCCGTCGTCTGCCTTTGGACCGTTAGGACGTGCGGCGGTTCCGGAAACCTACAGAGAGAGAGAGTAGGAGAGTTTGGAGTTTTTCGGCGGGGCACTTTGGGGTAGCGATCCCAGACGCGGTCTCGGGATCGCTTGGCCAGGCCACAAAAAGTTCTTTCTCAAACCCTTCCCCCCCGCCGACTCCCTTGCATGACGCCGGGGAGCAGGGGAGGCCGCCCCTTCTTTCTTCCCGACTAGCGGGAAGTCTCTCACTAACGGCGCTCCCCCCGCCTTTGTTGGTCAGGGCCAGTGCGACTGGGTCCGGCCGACCAGAGAAGCCCCTCCGCTTCAAAAATAAATAAATAAATAAATAAATAAATAAAATAAGGAAAAAGAAAGAGAAAAACCCCCGGAGAATGAGCTCTGCNGTCGGAGCCCCGGACTCCACAGGAGGGAACCCAGGAGCCTCAGGTGCCCTCTCTTGCTTCCTTAGCCCACTCTATGGGGGAGATCATGGCTTCCCTAAGAACCCTCACCCAGGCAAAGCAGAAAAAAGGCGGGAAAAGGAAGAGAGCTTCCCCCGAGCCTGGGCCCTCTAAGAAATTATTGAGGGCGGGAAAGTCCAGAGAGCCTAGCAGGAAGGCTAAGGCCCCACTAGGGGGAGCAAGGAGACAGTTTTTGGCTTCGCCTCAGGATTCTGAGGTGGAGGAACAGCGGGGAGAAAATGAGCAGGCCTGCACCTCACAGCTGCAATCCCTTTCTACCTCAGCCTCCGGCTCTTCCCCAGAGGAGTCCGATGTAGAAGAAGGGGAATGGGTGGACGACACTGCAGACCCTAAAGATAGGGGGAGAGAATTCCCTGCTCATTACAGGGAGGAGTTACTCTCGCACGTCATTAAGACTCTCCAGCTCAAAGAAAAACCCTCTAAAGAGGACTCCTCCGAGTCACAGGAGGAGACTAGAGAATACATGCCCTCAGTGCATGGAAGAGATCAGGGTCTGCCCCTCGACAGGGCATTTGAAAGAATAGTCCTAGAGTAGTGGAAACACCCAGATAAGTCTTTCAAAATGAACAAGACCCAGGATTCCCTGTACTCTTTCTCCAGGAGAAAGGAACCTTTATTCAAGAGCCCCAAAATAGATGCTGCTGCTGCCTCTCTGGCCCGCCAGATGGTTTTTCCTACCGAGGGGGACTGTCACCCTAGAGATCCAACAGAGGGGGGGTAGACTCCGCTCTAAGGAGGGCAGTCGATTCCACCGCAGCGTCACTAAAAGTAAACATTGTGGCATCTTACGTTTCCAGGGCCCTCCTGGCGTGGATGCAGGAGGCCCAAGACCCCGAACTATCAGAAAGGAGGTCACAGAAATTATCATCCCGCATTTGCATGGCTACCGCCTTTCTGGCAGATGCAACCCCAGATGGGCTATCTTGGTCTGCCAGAGCTATGGCCAACGGGATAGCGGCCAGACAAAGGGTATGGCTCCGCTCTTGGCAAGGGGACACTGCAGCCAAGGATCTCCTTACCTCGGCCCCTTACAAGGGATCTAAGCTGCTTGGGGTGTGCCTCAAAAAGGTACTGGAGGAAGCGAATGTGAAGGACAAATCCAAGACCCTGCAGCAGGTGTCTGCTAGAAAGGGATTTTTTCGAGGCCACTCCTTCAGATTCAGAAGTTTTGGCGCTAACCCCAGGATAGGGCAGTTTCAGGGCCACAGGGACTTTGCTTCCAACTTTTCCTTTTGAGGAAGAGGCTTCAGAGGGGGCAGGTTTGACAGACGTAGGTCCAGGGGGGCCAACTCCTCCCAAACAAGGCAGGAGGCCTGACTATGCCGCCTCCGGAGTAGGACGCAGGCTACAACAATTCAGGGTGGCTTGGGAAGACTCGGTCTCCGATGCCTGGGTCCTATCTTGCGTCGCAGACGACTACCGCATAGAGGTAGAACGCCCTCCAAGGCAAAGGTTCAAACCTCCAAGAATCCAGAAAAACACCTAACTTTATTATCAGATACACACAGGCTCGTGGAAATTCAGGCCATAGAAAGAGTACCGGAGCAGGAGCTTTTCTTGGGTGTTTATTCCATGTTATTCCTAGTGGAAAAGAAGCCGGGAAAGTGGAGAGCCGTACTGGATCTCAAGGACCTGAACAAGGTGGTAAAAAAGAAAAGATTCAAAATGGAAACAGCTCTGTCTGTGTGTCGAAACCTGCAGAAGGGCGACTGGATGGCATTCCTGGATCTCAGGGAGGCATATCTCTGTCTCAATCTGGAATCCACACAAGAAGTGGCTCAGATTTACATACAACGGGGAACATTGGCAGTTCAGGGCCCTACCATTTGGCCTCTCATCAGCCCCCAGAACCTTCACAAAGATCTTGGCCCCCTGATTGCCAACCTCCGCAGCGAGGGCACTCTCGTATATGCCTACTTGGATGACATACTGATCAGGGGCAACTCCCCCTCGACAGTGAAAAAACACCAGGACAAGACCATTTCCTACCTGGAGAAGCATGGCTCCCTAAACAGGGAGAAGAGTCACCTCGTACCGAGCCGCAGGTTGGAGCATCTGGGTATTCTAATAGATACCTCCTCCGATCGAGCGTTCGTACCACTGGAACGGCGAGAGAAAATTGTGAGATTGGTCAGGTTACTAAAACAGCGAAAACGCATGAGACTCAAGTGACTCACGAGCCTGCTGGGCCTACTAGTGTTTTGTATAGGACAAGTGACTTGGGGCCGTTTCAACCTTCGCCCCTTACAGAGGCAGCTAAGAGGTTTGCAGAGAGAGCTCACACTCGGTCTGGATCCATGGGTCCCCATCCCATGGGAGCTAAAGCTCTCAATGTCCTGGTGGTTAGACCCAGAAATCTTCCAGGCAGGAGTATCGCTCTCAGAACCAACCAGGGCAGTACTGACAACAGATGCCAGCCTCCGGGGGGGGGGGGGCATTCGGGAGTTCACTCAGCCCAGGGGCTGTGGTCCCAAATGGGCTCGGGAGGATCAATCAACTGCCTCGAACTCAAGGCCGTCCGTCTATCCTTGCGACGGCTGCTGCCTACGTTTCCATCGCGTCACCGCCTCGTATACACGGACAATGTAACAGCGAAGGCCTATATAAATCACATGGGGGGATCGAGGTCGAGAGAGCTGTACCGGGAGACAATCAAGCTCTTCGTGTGGGCACAGTTGCATCTAGCATCAATAAAAGCTCTACGCATCAAAGGCCTGGGCAACAAGCGAGCCGACTGGTTGAGCCGCCAGACTCTGGACCCGCACGAGTGGACCCTAGACAGTTCCGTGTTCCAGCAGATCGTAGATTGGTTCAGGTTACCTATGATGGACCTATTTGCAACAAAGGAGAACACACAGGTTCCTCGCTTCATGATGCAAGGGAGATGCCCAGAAGCGGAGGGTTTCTATGCGCTGAACCGTCCTTGGCCCAGGGGCCTCTTGTACGCTTTCCCTCTGATTCCCTTGATCCAGAGAACCATAGCCAAAGCGATCAGGGAACAGGCTCATCTTTTGTTGATCACTCCGTGGTGGCCCAGGAGACCTTGGTTCTCCGAACTGATAGAACGCAACCACTCTTAATACCACAGACTGCCGTTTATTCCAACACTAATCATCCAGGGCCCAGTATGCTGCACGGAAATACAGATATTAAAATTAACAGTGTGGAACTTGAGCAGGCAGCCCTGAGAAAAAAGGGCTACTCGGAGGCAGTGCTGAATACTATACAACGTTCTAGAAAGGTGGTCACGAGGAGAAGTTACCAGGCAGGCAGCTGCCATTGACTCAGTTCTTAGAGCAGTGTCAGGCAGGATAGTCTCTTCCCATAAGAATGTGCAGAGATTCCTTAGAGCAGCTAGGATGATTTGCCCCCCGGTAGTGCATAGGGTCCCTTGGGATTTAAACTTGGTCCTAGAAGCCTTGACTAAACCTCCCTTTGAGCCCCTAAGACCTATATCTTTATATTTTATGATGTTAAAAGTTATCTTTCTCGTTGCAGTAACTTCAGCAAGACGGGTCTCCGAGCTGGGTGCTCTGTCCATGGAGGACAACTTTTGTATTTTCCAAAAGGACACGGTCACCCTAAGGCTGAATCAGGCCTTCCTGCCTAAGATTAATATGGTGTTCCATAGATCTCAGGAAGTTATCCTGCCCTCTTTTTGTCCCAACCCTACCCACCCGAGGGAGAGGGCGTGGCATACCTTAGACCTGAGACGAGCTGTTAAGATTTATTTAACAAGGACCAAGGGGTTCAGGCAATCCTCTGCCCTATTTGTGAATATCGGCCAGGATACCAGGGGTGCAAGGCTACTAAAACCCTGATATCTAAATGGTTAAAACAGGGTATCATTGAGGCTTATAAAGCAAAGGGAAAAATTCCCCCCCTTCAAATCTGGGCTCATTCTGTGCGTAGCGCTGCCACTTCATTTGCCTTTAAGGCAAGAGCCTCATACGAAGAAATCTGCAGGGCGGCTACTTGGACCTCTATCCACACTTTTGTGAGGCACTATAAGATTAATGTATACCAATCTGCAGAAGCTGCTTTTGGCAGAAGGGTGTTGCAAGTGGTACTGGAGTCCCCCGGTGCTGTTGGCTCCCACCCTTAACTGATTACCAGGAGTGCTTGGGTACGTCCCAGCAGGAGGAGGATGCAGAGCTATGAGGAGAAAGGAGAATTGGTAACCTACCTTCGGTGAATTCCTTTCTCTCATATGCTCTGCATACTCCTCCGTCCCTCCCTGCCAAACAGCATGATTTTGGATCAGGGGGCAGGGGACTGGTACCTTTACATTAATTTGTTGTAAGTTCCTTGAGAGTTGTTATAGTTATGGTATCAATAGGTTAAGATAGGTAGTGTTGGGGGTTAACCATTATTTTTTTCTAGCAATTATATTCGGAACAAGGAGTTTTCAGCTTGCGAACGGACTGGCGAGAGAGCCGGGTAGTTCAGTTGACGCAGGCGCAGGAAAGAAAAAGAGGAATTGGGTTCCTTACCTTGGGAATTCCTTTTCTATTCCCTCGAGGGAGGTCATTCGGACACTGGGGAGCGATCTCCCCAACGACCACTAGGAGGCAGCACAACTTTGCTGGGAGCACGTGGGGAGAGCGCTCCCCCGCCCTCCCAGAAGTAATAAGCCGAGGACGAAGCTTATCTGAAAAACTTAACAGATGTTAGTAACAAGCCCCCCGAAGGGGTAACATACAACTAAAAATGACAATAGTTAATTCAGCGCCCAGGAAACTCTGGGTGGGCCGAATGACCTCCCTCGAGGGAATAGAAAAGGAATTCCCAAGGTAAGGAACCCAATTCCTCTTTCTATACCCTCTCGTCCGGTAATTCGGACACTGGGAGGTACCAAAGCAGTAATTTATTCGATGGGAGGGACTGGGCGCTTATTGAGGATCTAAAACCCCCTGCAGCACCCGCCTCCCAAAGGCGGCTTCAGCAGACTCGAAGCGATCTATTTTATAGTGCCTCGTGAATGTGTGGAGACTTCTCCACGTAGCCGCTCTGCAAATTTCTAATGTGGGAGCCCTGGCCCGGAACGCCCAAGTAGTGGAGGCTGAGCGGGTCGAATGAGCTAGAACTCTAGCTGGAGGGACCAAGCTTAAGGCTCTGTAGGCGTCTGCTACACAAGCAGAAATCCACTTCGCAATGATGGATTTCGAGACTTTCTTACCCTTGGAGTGAGGGTGGTAGCTCACCAAGAGGGAGGAAGTTTTCCGAAAGGGAAGAGTACGCTCCAGGTAAATCTTGAGTGCCCTGCGTACATCTAAAGTGTGCCAAAGCCTCTCTAAGGAGTGGCGAGGCTTAGGGCAGAAGGACGGGAGGACCACCTCCTGTGCTAGGTGGAACAGGGAGGAGACCTTAGGAAGGAAGGTTGGGTCTAGCCTGAGTAGCACCGATTCCTTTCTGAAAATGCAGAAAGCTGGGTCGATGGACAGAGCTCCGATTTCAGACACCCTTCTTGCCGATGTTATAGCAATAAGGAAGGTCATTTTGATGGATAAAAAGTAAAGGGACACCTGGTGCAGAGGCTCGAATGGAGGACCCATTAGTGCCTTAAGAACCACATTGAGGTTCCATGTAGGAAAGCGGTGTACAACCGGAGGGGCTACACGCTTGGCTGCCCTCAAGAACTGTTTCACATGCAGGTGAGAGGAGAATTTATTGGCAGAAGACGAGGAGATGGTACTGTCAATGGCCGATAGCTGTCTAGCCAGTGTGTTGGGACGAAGCCCCCTATCGAGGCCGTCCTGTAGGAATTGGAGGACTTGAGGAACGGAAGGCTGACGAGGTGGAACGTGATGGGTGTGACACCAGCGGACAAACATCGCCCATGTAGACTGGTAAATTCTCCTTGTCGATTGTCGCCTGGAGGCGAGGAGAGTCCGGACTACTGGAGCTGAGTACCCTTGGGCTCGGAGAGCGTCGGCTTCAATAGCCAGGCTGTCAGTCTCAGGAACTCTGGCCGATCGTAGCAAAGAGGTCCCTGGGTGAGGAGATCCGGCGTGACTGGTAGAGGGAGGTAAGTTCCTCTGGATCGGCTGAGAAGGTCTGGAAACCACGATCTGCGTGGCCAGAACGGGGCTATCAGAATGACTGTGGCCCGCAGTCTCTTGGCTCTGCTGATCGTTCTCGCTAAGAGAGGAAAGGGAGGAAAGGCGTACAGGAGGCCGTGGGGCCAAGGGTGGCTGAGAGCGTCGTGAGCCTCTGCCAGCGGATGTGGGCTCCTGGCGAAGAATCTCTGCGTCTTGCGATTGGAACTCGACGCAAAGAGGTCCACTACTGGGGTTCCGAAGGTGGTCATCACGTGATGGAACGCTTGAGGGGACAGAGACCATTCCGCCGGGTCTAGCACTCGTCTGCTGAGCCAGTCCGCTTGAACATTGTCCTGGCCCCTGATATGTCTGGCTGACAGGGAAAGAAGATTGCCCTCCGCCCATCTGAACATCAGGGTGGCTTCCTTGTGGAGCGACGAGGATCGAGATCCCCCTTGATTGTTCACATAAGCTTGTGCAGTGGTATTGTCTGTGAAGACCAGCACATGATGGTTGTGAAGCTGTGGGAGGAAGTGGAGGAGTGCTAGACGGATCGCCCTGAGCTCCAGCCAGTTCATGCTGTGCGCCAGTTCGTGGTGTGACCATGACCCCTGGACCGTGTGTGTGCTGAGGTGGGCCCCCCACCCTAGGAGGCTGGCGTCGGTGGTGAGTATGAGTCTCTCCGGTTCTAGGAGAGGGACGCCGGCGAGAAACCGGTGGGGTTGCTCCCACCACGCTAGCGAGTGGCGAGCGGCCGGAGTGAGAGCAATGGACCTCGGGCTGCTGTCGATTATTGCTGATTGCCAGGGCCGCAGAAGCGCCTGCAAGGGGCGAGAGTGGAAGCGCGCCCATTGCAGGTGACGTATGAGTGAGATCATCAAACCCAGGAGAGAAGCGAGGGTGAGGATCGGGACTCGTGGGCGGTCGCGAATCGTCTTGATGAGGGACAATAATTTTGCCTGTCGCTGGAGTGGGATGAACACTCTGTTCAGGGAGGTGTCGAACACAACCCCTAGATGTTCGAGACGTTGAGATGGGGTAAGATGGCTTTTGGGAATATTGATAACGAAGCCGTGGGTCTCGAGGTATTCCTTGGTGCGAGTGAGATGAGTGTGGGCCAGCTGCAGGGACGGAGCGGTAACTAGCAGATCGTCGAGGTATGGAAAAACCGCTATCCCCTCCAGTCGGAGCGCCGCTATGAGGGGGGCGAGAACCTTGGTGAAGGTCCGAGGGGATGATGCCAGTCCGAAGGGGAGGGCTCGATACTGCCAGTGCTGGCCGTCGTAGCAAAACCGGAGCCACCTCTTGTGTGCCGGAAGGATGGGAACATGGAGGTAAGCGTCCTGCAGGTCGAGAGATGCCATCCAGTCGCCTTGGGAAAGGGCTAGGGATATGGAGTGAAGTGTCTCCATCTTGAAGCGTTGCCTGCGTAGCGCCTTGTTGAGACGCTTTAGGTCGAGCACTCCCCTCCACGAGCCGGATTTTTTCTGCACGAGGAATAAAATCGAGTAGACCCCCAGGCCGCGCTCGTGCCACGGCACCCTCTCTATGGCCCCCAGTTGGTGGAGCCTGGTGATCTCCGCCCGCAGATGCCCGTGTTTGACGGGGTTGCGTGAACGAGGAGATATTCTGAAGGTCTCCCGCGGATAGTATTTGGTCTCTATCGAATATCCTCTGGAAACTGTTTGAATGACCCACGCATCTGATGTGTTCAGGGCCCATCTTGGTGCGAAGGCGAGGAGACGCGCACCGATCCGTGGAGAGACGGGGGAAGAAGCGGCGATACAGTCAGGATTCCTGCCTACGAGGCGGTGATCCTGCACGACGGTTCTGTTGGTGCTGAGGCGATGGTCTGGTGAACTTGCCTCCCCTGCCCCTCTGAAATCTATTGCGGTTAGCAGTGTTCCAGGAGGGTTGCGTGGAAGATTGGTAGCGCTTCTGGCCCTGTTGGAAGCGAAAAAAGGGGCGAAAGGGATTCCTGCCCGTCTGGATCTGGTTCAGCGAGTGCTTCTTGTCCTTGTTAGAAGCCTCCTGTAGTGCTTTGTCTAGCACCGTGCCAAACAGCTTGCCGCCCTTAAACTTGCTGTTAACTAACAAGTTCTTTGCGTGTGCATCAGCCCGCCACGAACGAAGCCAGAGTCTGCGTCTGGCTGCAACATTGGCTGCCATCCCTTTTGCAATCCAGGTCAGCATGTCCATTGATGAATCTATCAGGAAGGCCTGAGCGAGAGCTACGTTAGTGGCTAACTTCGTGGACTGTGCTCTAGTAATGTTAGGGTCTTTCCCCATCTTGAACCACTTCATCACAGCCCGAGAGACATATGACGAAGTGGTAGCCATGCGCAGAGCATTGGACATGGCCTCGTAACTCTTCCTAAGGCCGGTTTCCAGGCCTTTGTCAGTCTGATCTTTTGGTAATAAATCCCCTTCTGAGGGGAAGACAGACTGTCGGGCGAGGGATGCAGCGGCAGCATCAACCCGGGGCAGGGCGAAAATGGGCTTGCTCTGTTTAGCAAAGGCGTACAGAGTCTGTTGAGGCCTAGATAACTTGAAGGACTTAGTGGGGTGCTTCCACTGTGCCCTTATAATTTTCTCAAAGGCTTTGTCTAGGGAAGCGCCTTTGGAGGCCTGGCCCAATTTGGGAATATATTCCCTGTCTGATTCCTCGTCCCCATCGGAGGAGGAATCGGAGTCCCTTTTCTGGAGAGGTCTGGGAGTGACCTTTAACACCCTCTCCGCTCTCATAATTATTTTAGGGCCGTGGTCCAGGGGTAGCTCCCTGCCTAGGTCCTTATGGCCCCTGGAAAGGATCCGCTCCCAATCGAGGGACTTGTCCTCCAGCAGAGAGTGGGAGGCCCTGGATGAGCCAGCCTCTGACTCCTCCTCTGAGGAGGGTACAGGGTGGTAGCGGGGCCTAGTGGGGTGGGCCCGTGGCCGTTTAGCCGGGGGAGGGGAGTCAGCCTGAGAGGATCCCCCAGAGAACTCCCCTTCTTCAGGGGGAGAGCAGGGATCGTCCTCCTCAGCCGAGGAGGACCCCAACAGCTCTGAAAGGGAGGCATGAGCCCTGGGGGTAGGGGGGCCCTTACCCTTCCCCTTCCCCGCAGAGCGGGAGGCTCCCTTAAACTTTTCTTTAGGGTTTGGCCCCCGGGGAGAGGGTCTCGCACTGCGAGCCCTCTGGTTGCTCTCTATGCGAGAGAGAGCCCCCATCATGGCCCGAAGGGCTTCCAGCTGGGCCTGCTGGAAAGGATCGGGCCCAGCCCCCCCCCCGGTCCCTCGTACCTGCGAGGAGGCAGCCGAAGCTACCTCCCCCTCGATGTCCTGGATGAGGGAAGCCTGAGGGCTGCGGGCGTCTTGGGGCCGCCGGGCGGGGAGGGAGGTCTCGCTTCCGGTTTCCCCCTCCGCCGCCATTTCGGCTCTGGCCCGGTCAGCTTGCGGCGTGGCCGCGGCCGCATGGCCCTGCCTGGGCTTGCTGGACTTCCGCCTCTGTGCCCCAGCGGCAGTTGGAGGCTGCGGCGCCCGTCCGGCTGCGGCGCGGCGGGTCTTAGCCGTCTCGGCCATTGCGGCGTCGGGGGGGTAGCTCCGTGGAGTCCCCGCTCCGAAAAAAGCCTCTGGCCTGAACCCGTGGGCCGGCCAGAGAGATAAGCCTCCTCCCGCCGTGCGGGGAGGCTGCGCCCGGGAATCGGTGCGGAGGCACCGGCAAAGTTCTTGTACGTGGGGGGTGCAGCGCACCCGGCTGCACGTCCTACTGAGTCGGAGGCAGACAACGAACTGGGAGGGCGGGGGAGCGCTCTCCCCACGTGCTCCCAGCAAAGTTGTGCTGCCTCCTAGTGGTCGTTGGGGAGATCGCTCCCCAGTGTCCGAATTACCGGACGAGAGGGTATAGAAATTGTATCATCTGCCTCCTAGCGGTCAACGGTAGAACTACCCAGCAGGAGGAGTATGCAGAGCATATGAGAGAAAGGAATTCACCGAAGGTAGGTTACCAATTCTCCTGTCCCACCTCAAGTTGTGGACAACTTTAATGCTTTGGGGGGAAAAAAACCCAACCAAATGTATTTTTGGGTAGTAATTTTTTCCCCCCGGAGCATGAAAAACCTTATTGTTTGTGTTGTAAATTTATCCAATTCTGTTTTTAAAACTATTTAGAGTCTTTGCTCTCATAACTGTACCTGAGAGCTTATTCCAGTAGTTAACTGTTATGATGGTTACAAAACTTCAAATATTCAGCCTAAATTTATTTATAATTGGCTTTTATCCATTAATTCTTATACCTATGTACACCTTTAGTTTGAACAAATCTTCCCCTTCCATTGTATTAACTCCTCTGATATATTTGTACATCATATCTTCTCTCAGTTGTCGTCTTATTAGGCTAAATAAGAAAGGCTTGCTTAACCTTTTCTCATGAGATAGGTTTTCCATTCCTCTGATTATCCTGGTAGCTCTTTGTTGTACTTATTTCAGTTTAAGTTATCTTTCTTGAACTTTGGTGATCGTAACTGAACACAGTATTTCAGGTATGGTCTTAGCAGAGCCTTGCACAGAGGCAACAATACCTTCCTGTCCCTATTATCAATACCATGCCTAATACATACAATAGCATCTGCCTTCTTTGCATCTGTATCACATTGATGACTCTCAGTCATTTTATGGTCAACGAAAAACCCCAAGTTCCTCTTTTCTATTATTTCTGACTGATGAGTTCCTAGCCAGTAACTAAAATGCGTATAAGTCCCCAAGTTCAAAAAACTTAGTACTATTAAATTTTATCCCATTTCTAACACTCCAGTCGATGAGGTCTTCCAGTTCGTCCTCTGATCCTGTATGATTTTCTGATCCTCCTCTCTATTGGCAATCTCTTCCAACTTGGCATCAGCAAATTTCATTAATGCACTCTTATTTCCATCACCAATGTCATTTGCAAATATATTAAATCAGACTGGTTCCAAGAGAGATCCTTGAGGAACTCTGATAGGAATTTCTCTCCAGCTAGAAAGTTCACCACTTAGCACAGCCCCTGCTTTCTTCTAGTTAACCAATTCCTTAGCCATCATATTATTTATTACTGTCTTCTCCAGCTTAAATAGTAGCTTGTCATGCAGCATAATATCAGATGTTTTACTAAAATTCAAATATACTAAATCTGCTGCATTTCCCCAGTCCAAAAAGCCAGTCATCTTTTCAAAGGAAGATATCAGTTTGATCTTGCATGATCTGCTCTTTGTGAAGAATCCATGCTGTATTTTATCAAATTTTCACTTTGCTACCACGTCACTAATTATTCTTTCTCTTAGTATTTGCTCTAACACCTTACCATTGAGGCTAGGCTAACAGGTCAGTAGTTAGCTGGGTTGTTTCTAATATCCTGTTTGAGATGATTATTCAGCCAATTGCGTCTGGAATGCCAGACCTTTCACCTTGTAAATGTGGTGTCTTATCACCCAGTGATCAGTTGTAGTAAGGGTTGAGGGCAGAGCTCTGCAACAGTTGAGGAAATGAGACTCAGGGCTCAACAATCCTTCATGCTGTGTTAGTGCCAGAACATATGTCGGCTCCCCCCCCTCAACTGGACTGAGCTTTTTTGGTCTGGAATGAGATGGATTGGGTAGAAGAAGAACTTTGCCCATCTGATTAGGTCATCTATAAGAAGTCCTCTATAATAGACCCCCATCTTGATACCTCTTTTGCTTTTCTTCCCTCCTATCTTAACCCATATAACTTCTCCAGATCTGCATCTGCCTTCTTTCTGGACTTCAATAAAACTATTTACTCTTGACGCAAAGTGCTACACCCACTGCCTTTCCCCCTTGCCTATCTTTCTGGAACAAGCTGCATCCCTTGAAACCCACCCATTACCCATGGCAACCAGTGGTTAAGTGGTGGGTAATATGCTTGTCTGAAAACACCCATAGATACAGAATTGTATCCCTTGGTACTAACGTTCCACCATGTCTTGCTAATGCCAACTAGATCAGAATTTCCCTCAAGTATTTTAACATCAATTTTGCCTTATTTGTTGCTCATACTGCTTGCTTTGGTATATAACCCAGATTATTTACTATATAGACAAATGAGAACTTGTTAAAATCTTTAAGATATTAAGTCACAGAATCTCTTCTCAGTTGACTACATTTCTCAAACAGCCGCAGGTTTGCTATTCTGCTCTGGGCTGCGGCCAGTCCAGCTCTTGGGTGACACTGCGCTTGACCAGCAGGAGGCAGGAATCAAAAAAACTGACTGCGCATGCCCGGGGTCACCCCCTTGCGCAACTCAGTTTCCTTCCTGCCTCCATGCTGGCAAGAGCAGTTTCATTTTACTTATTTATTTAAATGTATATAGTGCCCTTCCCATCAAGACTCAGGGTGGCTTACAGTCAATAAAAACATCCAAAATCTTCATGCTTTCCCATACAACCTTATCAGTGCCTGCCAAATGCCTGGACAGATAAAAAGGACTTACAATGTTTCTGGAAGATGGACACGTAAGCAAATCTCAAAGGGGAGGGAGTTCTGTAATTGTGGGGTAACTACTGTGAATGCGCCTCTGCGTGCCCTCACTGTAAAAAATTAATGGGCAAATGATGCCTGCAAGAAGGTGCTCCAGCTTGACCTTGGAGGCTGCGATACGACATGAGAGAGGAGACAGTCTTTCAGATACCTATGGTCCAAGCCATTTAGAATTTTATAGGTTAAAACCAGCACTTTGAATTGTGCCCAGAAAGCTATGGGTAGTCAGTGCAGATGCTGGAGCGCAGGTATAATGTGCTCCTGGCAACCCACCCCCAAACAGAAGTTAGGCCACCACGTTCTGTTCCACCTGCAGCTTCCAAACAGTTATCAAGGGTGCATTGCAGTAGCTTAACCTTGAGGTTAAGCCTTGAGGTTACAAAGGCAGGGTGGCCAAATCTGATAACAAAGTTCGCAGCCTTCTCGCCATAAGTAATTGGTAAAAAGCACTCCTAGCCATTGTTGAAACATGACAATCCAGGTGTGGTATTGTATCCAAGAGCACCCCAAGACTGAAAACCTGAGTGAACAAAGGAGGCTGGATTCCATCAATAACAGGGGTCCCTATGTCACCCAGGTCGCATGGCCAGCCGACCTTCACCACTTCGGTCTTGTCTGAATTCAGCTTCAGTTGGCTTGCTCGCATTCAGATCCCAGTGGCGGCCAGGCACTGGGTAAGCAACAAGAATTTGGGCAGGTAGCCAAAAATATTTTTTTTTAAAATCAGGTATTAATACAGATAATACAGAGACTTCAGGACTTGGGTCAGATGAAAGAGTTATCGGCATACTGATGATACTTCACTCCAAATCTCCATACAACCTCACCCATGGGCTTCAGATACACATTGAACAGGAGTGGAGACAAGATGGAATTCTGTGGGACCGCACAAGAGAGCTCCTGAGGGAACAATGAGCTACCGCCCATCGACACTCTCTGTTCTCCCAGCCACGAATGAGCAGAACCATTTGAGCAGTTCCATGAACCCCTGCTAGATCACACAGCCATAGCAACATCATCCCATAATCAACTGTATCAAAGGCCGCTGAAAGACTTAACAAAATCAATAGGGTAAAATTGCATTTGAGGACTGGTGAAAGGCGGTTGTCAGCCAAGGCACAAGCGCAGTCTCAGTGCCATGTCCAGGACAAAATCCTGACTGACGTGGGTCTAGGAATCCAATCGCATTGAAGTATGCCTAAAGCTGCAAGGCAACTACCCATTCAGTAACCTTCCTTAAAAAGTAAGATATGCTCCAGTTGAGGCATATTTTGAGGCAAATTCACCAGAGTAAACCTATACCAGTGGAACAGTGGGAAGACATTCTGATACAAAAGGTAATATTCCAGTGAAGTCACTGCTAAATCTTGGAAGGTGAGCCTCGTTGGGTTCCAGCTCCCTATAGCTACCTCACACAGAGTCATGGGCATTTAAGCCAAGTAGTCATCAGAAATATAACCCTTAAAATATTGTGTTAATCCATAGCAAGATTAGTCATTTAATCTGCCTGAAGATAATGGAAGCTGTTTTGAATTAGCAATGGCAAACAAAGGTACCCAACAAAAAGGAATATAGATTCTGAAGTTTCCAAAAATTCTGTGGCTTAATGTGTTCAAGGAGTTCAGTGTGCCCCCTCAGAAATCTCCTGTCTTTCATGTTAGATTCATGCTGCTTGCTTTATTTGGATGAAAGGAGCATCTCTTGCTTGATTTTCATAGACTCCCAAGACCTTTAACTTGAGGATTGTTAAGTCAGTGTCATCCTGTGAATCAGTTATAGCCATTTCAAATAGCTAAGCCTAGATGGTGTGATTTGTTCTAAGATATTAGCAAAATTCAGCCTTGAATTTCAGGCTTCAGGTGCTGCATAGAAATCGGATCAAGGTTGTTTGGAGTAAGGCCTAATTTGGGCTAATCACCGCTGTATCACAGTAGAACCAATAAGGCAGGCTGCTGTTGTCCTTTTGGTTGAGGACAGGAAAGCATGAGGATACATGAAAAACCATGGTCTGCACATGCTGGATGTTAATGCCATCACTCCCAACTGACCTGTTTGCATTCTTGTTGAATGTTCAGAAGTAGGAGGCCTAGAGCCTATGTCCAGTTTCTTGTTCCCTCCTAACTAGCAGTGAAGGAGATTCAACAATCTGGTAGCCTCTCCTCAAAGTGATGGAATGGAATAGAGGAAAGGGGGGAAATCTCTTTAAGTTTCAGCAAAAATCCCTTATGATTGCAAAACCCCTCTGCCCCTATTCCCTTCCTCATCCCAAAGTAGTAAGCCCTAAAATTCCCAAATCCAAACTACTAGAAAATTGTCCACTTGTTTAGGAGCCTAGGAATTGCCATGTCTCATCATACCATTACAGGGTCAAAGGCAGAAGCAGGCGGCACTAGAGGAAAGTAGTTGAGGAAATCATGTGATAAACAATATTGGAATAACCTATCCAAAATGATAGATGAAGAATTTTTTATGTTTTTGTGAACTATTTAGATAATGAAATATAAGGGGTTACTTCCTTTGTTTGTGTATCAAGCCTGATATATTTAGATGCTGTTTTATCTGTATTAATACCTGTTTTTTAAAAATTTATTTTTGGCTACCTGCCCAAATTCTTGGTCTCAGTGACATCTTGGCTATAAATTTTTCAGTTATTATATTTAGTACTTATGGGGGGGAGGTTTTATTTCAATTGTGTCCCCTTGTTCTTTTACTCCGAGTGTCAAAGTAAGTTTGGCTTGTTAAAATCATGTAACATAAATACTTTGTTGAAAAAAATGTAAAATACCACCTTTTTTCTATGAAGAATAACTTTAATGATGGTCCTCCTTGAAAGGGACACTTACACATTCAGAGTATGTATTTAAAATATTTTAAGTATTAAAGAATATTTTTTAAATTGCAGTTCATTCATTTATTATAATTCTTTCAATTTAGGCAACAAAAATTAGTGAGGTTGGTTCATTGTAATCAAGTCAATTTCATGATCCATTCTTAGTGCTATGGCGTATCTCCAAACACTGCAAGTGTTTTTTTTGTTTTTTTTTTGTTTTTTTTTAAAGGTGTGGGGAGTTCTAAAAACTACTTGAATGTTTTGGTGTTACATTTTGTTAAAACCTTATTTTCCAAACCGAAAAATTTGTGCCAAAATTTATTTGCTTTGAAATTAATGTTTCTGGTCTTGTATGCTATCAGGACTGTTACTGTGGGTGGTTAAAACTTAAATGTGTTTCAAAATATTATTTGCCTTCTGCTTCACATGCAGATGTAGAGTCAGGAGGCAGCACCTGAACAGGGACTCCTGCTGGGCTGGGCAGCATCCAAACTCTGCTCTTTGCGGTGCCAAGCCCTCATTGCCCAAGCCATATACTTCTAGTTGTGGGATGAGCAAATGGAGAAAATGTGTCCATTAGGGGCTCAAAAAGGCTGCATTTTTCATGTTGTGTTAGACGTATTTCCCCAGGAACATCGTTTCTGCTGCCACAAATCTTGGTTGCATTTTCTCCAACTCCATTCACCCCGCAACCCCATGGCCCTCAGAAGCGGAAGGTTTGGCTCTACCTAAAGTTGATATGGCTTAAGATCTCTTGTTCTCTTTTTGTGTGTACATTCAAAGTAAACACTTGCAAGTGACTGGTTAATGTTGCATCTAATCATCATTTCTGAATCAGTAGTTTTTGCTGCAAACTACCCCTGCACAAAATCCATAGGGCCTATCACAGGCAAGGCATTGTTTATAACTGTTGGGGGCTAAACAAGACATCACAGCAATTGTGTGGAACTCCCTGGGAACACCAGGCAGAGGTGGCAGAAGTGCTGGGGGACCTGCTGCTGCTTCATTCTCCCCAGGATTGGGGGCAGCAGCTGTCTGGAAAAGTGGTGACGGGGAGGTGGAACTGGTGGCGTTCCCCAGACCTGTTCTGGATCCATTCCCCTCTGCTGCTTCAGCTGCTGCCTCTGCTCCCAGGGAAGCGCCAGACAGTGGCAGCAGAAGCACCAGATCCTCTGGTGCTTTTCTTGCCTCCACTGCCTGGTGCTCCCCAGGACCAGTAAGTCTCTCTTCCCTCCATCTCCATAACAGCTCACAGGTAGTGATATCTAAATGTTGCCAAAAGCACAACTACATGTTCAGGATTGCCCATGTTAGCAGTCCTGAACCAAGTAGCTGTTGCAACACTTAAACTCATTCCTTGACTTGAGGGTGTAGAATGTTAAGGTGGAAGAGTTCCCTGTGCCATCTGCCGGTTTCTTTACCGTGCTGGACACCTCCTTTCTCCATCTCTTGTAGGCATTCCCATTTTTTTTAAGAAGAAAATTTAACTTGGGCAAAAAGATCCTTGCAGAAGGATTATTGTACAAGGAGGTTGGTAAAATATTTCTATTAACTTACCTTCTTTGTGTGGCGCTTAGAGCAGTCTTTCCCCATCTCAGCTGCAAATTTAGATGCTAACTTAATGATGGCTTTCATGACTGCTCCAAAGTAGTATGTGGACATGTTTATTTTCAGATTTTCTTCTATATGTTTGGGAAGTGAAAATGGATGTCTCTTCTGACATTCAGATTTCATAATACTAACAATCTTTATTTTTCTGTAGCACCACCCGGCACTCGGAGAGCTTTACATATAACACAGATTTCATTTCCTAGTTCTTCAGTGCAACCTCATGTTTTCCTTTCTTTGCCACCTATAAACATCACATTTTCATTGGTAGTGAGAGATTTTCTCTCTGCCATTCCTACCACACACCTGCTAAGATGATTTATTTTCTCCCATCTACTTGACAGAGGGTGTTTTGTTTTGTTTTTCCCCCCCTCCCCTGGGGAAGTCATATCTGACTCCAGTTTTGGGAAGTAAGGGTTCTTTGATGGGTCTGAAAAGAGGGTGGATAAATAGCTCATCAACTTAAGAGTAGTGCTGCAGACATGGTGGATTACATCAGTGTTAACACTGAGCTTCACGGGCTCAGCATGGGAATGAAAAACCTCTTCTGAGGACTGAGAGTTGTAAATACAGAATAGAAATTTTATTTTTCGTGGTAATGTGGATCAGTTGATCACTTGTCACTGCACTTCTGTACTGAAACATGGCAGTTGTATAGCAATAAACACCAGAATGAAACAATAATTCAGGACCATACTCACCCAAAATTATATATGGGTTTAAGTTAGAACATTGGTCCCCAGTTCGTGGCTTCCCACAGTGCCCTTTTATGTTGCTTGCAACAACTTTGTAAACAAATGAAAACTTTTGAGGGAGGTAGGAGGAAAGAGGGGAGAGTGCATGCTTCAGGACAGAAAGAGGAAAGCTTAAAATGCATCCTACACTGATGATGCAAGCTGGAGGTCCAGGGCCACTCTCTTCAACCCTGCTTGCCTTCCCCGTAAGTGAAAAAAGCAGAGTGCAGGTTTGCACCCCTAAAGACCAGTAAGCATTGGCTCTGGCAGACGTGGGCATGAAGGCTGGGAGAAGCCCTGAGCTGCTGAAGAAGGGGGAAATTATGTTTTTAACAGTCTAGGCCAAGGCTTCTTAAAGAGACAGATGCACTAACACCCCCCCCCCCCCCCCCCCCCCCCCCCAAGAAATAAATGGAATGAAAATAGTAAGGGTGGGAAGAAAACTGCCCGCTGAGAGTCCTGCCAGATTAAATATTGGGATTTATTTAATTTTAAAGTTATTTTTTAGTTTCTGCTTATTTACAACCTTAAAACACAACTTATTTGTGCCTTTAACTTTCAAAATAAAGTTGTGGCTTGCCATAAAACTTGAACCTTGAAAGTGGCAACCACAAAAAGATTGCAGATTATGGAGTTAAAATATGAATTTTTGGTCTGGACTGGTTTGGGGCATGTTCATACTTATACCAAAAAATTAATATGTTTAACTATTACAAGTAGATAGGATTTCATTTTTTCTATCTCCTTCAAAAGAGGTGTATAACTAGCTTTTTATTTGTAAGAGTCGTGCCTGGCACTCATGTGTTGACTTCAATTTTTTTCTGCAAGTATTTCCCATAATTGTTAATTTCTTCTGTATTTCCATCACCCCACACGCACAAAGTTAGCCACTGTTCCTCCGCAATTGATCTGGATTCATATGTCCATATAGTTCAGTTATGTCAGATTTCTTTGGAAAAAAACCTGCAACCATTTTCTACCCCAGAATTCATTAACTTAAGAGCAATTTTTAATTTGTATTTAGATGCATGTCCTTTGTATTCTTCCTGGCATCCTTACTGTCCTGGGAAAAGTGTTTAAGGTCCTCTCTTCCAGCAGTTTTAGAATAAAACTATATTCAATACCTGTCTTTTTCAGCCACTTTGCTGCTGCTGCTACTTTCTTTTGTGGACTTCTATCGGTTCCAGTTACTGGGTAAAAAAAATAAATCTGCTCCAGGATTGCAGAGTTCTGCTTTCAAACTTCCACTTTCCAGGTGTGATGTCACTTCCTCCTCCATTATTATAGTGTCATCCAGTTATATAGAAGTATTGTAGTACCTATTTAAATGTATCTTCTGTCTAACGGCCCAGGCTGCCAACTTCTTATATAATGCATCTGTATCCTATGGCCATAGGACCTGTAATAATGCATTTTTGGATCTCATTTCTAACAGAAATGTGAATGTAGAACTGATTTCTTTGTTTTTCTTAATCTTTCAAAATCCACTACAGTGAAGTTTTACTGTCTTCTACAGATTCAAAGTAGTATGCATGACCATAAATGATCGTTCATGAAATGTAAATATTTTGTTTTCAGTTGAAAATAAAATCTCTCAATTTTGTAACTATAAGATTAGAAGTAAAATCTCCTTTCCTTTTTAAAAACCTATTTTCTTTCATTAGCACTTGTTTGAAAGGCAAGGCGCAAAAGAGGATGTGACTTTGGTGGAGTTGCATGTTTTAAAGAAAGTTCAGTAAAATATGACCTTGAGGCTTAGTTATGTAAAACATTTCACAGTATCTTAAAACTGAGCTTGTGGTGAATCAGGTTTTTGAGACTCTTTTGTAATGTCATTTTGTTTTAATATTAATGTTTTAATATACAAATTTGAATAAACCAATTTTTAATTTTCATTTTTAATAGTTTTTCCTAATTACCTCTTTCCATTCTATAACTTAGTAAATGTTCTGTACTGATTGTTGTGGTCCTTGGTTTGAGAAGTGTTATAATATATTTTCAAATATAAAATCAGGGGGGCTTTAATTTTAGTTTGAAAACAGACACTTAGTAAAAAGAAATGTGCATGTGCCGTGGTGGCAACCCTGCCTGCTTTTGGTCAGGATGTTTCTCATGGCTGGGACTGGGGGAGAGTGGGGAGATTCAAAGATGTGTGGCTATCTGGCCCCGCACTGTACCCTGGCCATGGTGGACCCAATCTGGGCCACTGGAAACATGTGTGAACATGTTTTGGCCCGCATTGCCCTGACTTGGCTGGCGTTGGCCTGGACTGTGACTTCAGCCATTTGTTGAGGGGTGAGCCTGGACTAGCCACCAACACAACTGGTGTCAGTCCTGGCAAACATCTGGTGGCCTGCAGGCCAGAGCAGGTTACTGTCATGTCTGTTTTTATCCACTGATGTTCTAAAATATTCTTGGTATAGTAGAGACAGACACATCGCTGTTAGGATCAGAAGAATCCTAATTCTTTTTATTTCTTCATATTTACTAAGAGACCCATAAGTTGTCAGAATTTTGTAATGCATAAGATAAATTCCTAATATGTTATGGGGAAGGGAAAACATAAGTGTTGTAGCTTTGTGTGAATGATATAACAGTATGGACGGGGCCTTGATTCTCCTGTGGAATTTAAAAAGAAATTCCATGGGAGGCTTGGGGCCCGATCCTGCGCCTCATTGTGCTGGGCTCCCCAGCCTCCCAGATACAGCACAGGACCAGCTGCCCTCCCCTCTCCCAGGCTGCATTGGGGGGGGGGCACCAGGGCTCCTCCTCCCTCCCCGCTTTTCATAGCCTGGTAAATAAAATTGATTTGTAGCGGCGGCGGCAGCAGCAGCAGCTCCATTCAGTGTTCTCCCCATACGGTTCCTCCTAGGCACTTCCTGGCCTCTCCCAATGGGGCATCCTAAAGTGACCTGGCTGGATGATATCATCTGGCCATGTTGCTCTGGGAAGCCCCGTTGGGAAGGACCAGGAAGTGCCTAGGAGGAGCTGCATGCGGGGTGCACTGAATGGAGCCGCTGTAGGTCTTTTTTATTTACCAGGCTGTGGGGAGACGGAAGGCGAGCCCTGGCAGCCCCTCCCACCTGATGCAGCCTGGGAGAGGGGAAGCGAAGCCCCGAGAGTTTCTTCCCCCCCTTCCCCCGTAGAATCTCTTGCCCTACCTCTTCCTAGTGCAGGCTGGAAATTCTGTCCTGGGAGAAGCGGGGCAGGAGATTCTGTGGGGAGAGGTGGAGTCTGGGAAATCTGTGAATCGCGGACCCACATTTGTCTCAGAGCCCCGAGTATAGAATCCATGTCTTAGGGCTGTTTTAAAGACCAGGTGTAATTTTGAGTCTTGAATGAAATACACAATCAGTTTTGCTTTGAACAATCACTGAATGTAAACCTGAGGTGTTACATGTTAACAGGTAGTTCAGATCCTTTAGGGGTGGGGGGGCGGGGGGGAGGCCTACCTTTCAGTTTCGGAGTATCTTGTGATTAGGTTGCTGTGGGGAGCTTACATAATGGTTTCCAGTTGTACAAAGTCAGGTGCGCTTGCCTGAACCAGAGGATATCATCTCTAGGGTTTTCCTCAAATTTTTAAGGTTGTAGGCGGGGGTATAGCTGTAATAAGTGCAGCTATGCCAGGGCCTTGGATGCCTTGGTGGTCTTCACGCATGTAAAATGCATGTTCTCCGCTGGAGTGGAGTGTCTCAGCAGGGGACCTATTCCATCTTCTGCACCAGGGCACATTCCTGCCTAGCTATTCCCCTTGTGTGAAAGGCCATTTTCACATGAACTAGCAGTGCCTCCGTGGTCTGTGGGGGATAGATGATGGAGGTGGTAAAGCGTGGGCAGTCCGTCCCACAGACGCCCACCTATCTGCATGCACGGAACATTTGCCATTGGCACCTGTTGCTCCATGCGTGGGTGGTGGGTGGAGCATGGGAATGCGCATGCACCCCACTCACCTGCCACGGCGATTCCACGGATACCCACCCACACGTCCTATCATTAGATTTGCTTTTCAGGAATCAGTTTTTACTTCTCAAGTTTGATGACTCTGGGCACGTTCAGACGTACCACATTTATATGCATATTTTATTTCCCCTGCATGTTTGGAATATGTCGGAATGCCGTGCTGCCCATGTTTCAGCTGAGATGTGCAGTTCTTTAAATGCACGTGACCAGGTGCCCAAATCCTACTTTTACAAGGACGGGTGTTAAAACATAACGTGGGAATGGGGGGGAATTAGAAAATGCACATGGAATAGCGGATCAGTCATCCAGGTGGCTTCTATTTTCAGCCAGCATAGGGAAAGAGGATTAAATATGGACTGGAATATTGGGAATTATGGCTTTGACACTGCCTGGCTCCCTAACTGGGGTGGAGGTAGGAGCCTGTTTGCTCTCACAGTTCTGCTGTCACCAGCTCCCTTGCCACAGCGAGGTGGAGGCAGGAGCCCACCCCTCTGCTGCCCCGGCTGTTGTGGGCGGAGCCAGGACAAAAGGGGGTCAGAAAACGTGCTTAATCTGTATGTGAGAATGCTAAAATGTGTGGATAATATGCGCCTAAAAAGAAATATGCTTGGAAAATATGACATGAGAAATAGGGGGAGGTGATTAATTTTTATGTGCATTTACCTTTCTGTGCAAGATAAAGTGCATTTTGGGGTATGTGAGAATGTGTGCACTCTTTTTTTTCTTTTTTCTTTTTTTTGTCATGGAGATGGCAATGGTATACTGTGGATACCTTAGAATCCCTTTTTATTTGCCATTGATGATAGTCTGGCTTCTACGCTAATCTTCCATGTACAATTGAGAGTTTCCCATGCCATTTTAGTTATTTTGGTAGTTATTAATATATTTAATTTTATCTACTTAGGCTACTTTTCTGTGACGTGATGTTTCTTCAAGTTAGTTAGTTTTCCAATTTGTCTGGGGCCTTAAGATTTTCCATTTCTACCTTCAAGGTACTCTTCCAGTGCAACCCTCATAGAAGAGAATAGAGCTTACACTGGTGCAGAGGGCTTTGAAACTTGGACAGCCCACCAATAGTTGCATGGATTTATCACTCCTTGTCTACTTATTTCTAAATAGTATTCCTAGGATTGTAAGGGATACATTTGATGACTTGTAGAACCTGCATTCATTTCGTAGGTGTCAAATGATGCATCCTACTAAAAGCATGCTGTGAACATAAAAACATCAGTTGTAGCAACACTAATGTTCAGTAGTGTAATTGTATTACAGGTTAATTATGATAAAGGTTATAATTTATGAATCCATGATCAACCACAGTTGAATCCTAATGCTGTAAGAGTGTCAATATTCGACACATGCTTAGGAAACAGGTTTAAAGGTGGTGATAAATGAGAGTATGATTCTCCTGAGAGCAAGTGTAAGCATGTGAACAAATGCTTAACTGATGTGAAGCTATTTAATCTGATAATTTGAATAAGCTTTTTGCGGGCTTCATTTGAGATTTGTTTTGTGGATGTTAGTTCATGGCTTCTGACTTTTTCTATTTAATAGTGGTGGTAAAAATAGTTGCATATTCGGTTTCCAAATAACCCTTGGAATAGAGCCATACACAAGGAGGCTTTATATGCTCTCACTCTTGCACTGCCCTGTGGTGCCATCTGCCACTCCTGAAATTTTTTCCTCATTTGCCTCACTCCTACACTCTGCCCCCACCCCACAAGATCCTGCATTTAAATTCCAGCCAGAAAGAGGCTGGGATTTAAGCATGAGGCTTTTCTTTTCCATCTCTTCAGCACTGCTGTCGGGAATGGATCCAGGTGAGTGCAGCCTGTGTTGAGTGCACAGGGTCTCATGTGTTGGGGGTCCCTGTGGGGCCTTCAATACATGGGGTCAATGAATAAGCTTGAAGTGACAACATGAGTGTGAGAAGCACTGGTGCAAAATATGTGCCCGCAGAGTCTCAAATCTATGGATGGCCCGTGACAATTCTCATTAGAAAACAATTTACTCAATAATCCATCCGATTCTATAAATGAAACATTTTCTATATCCCAGAACTCTCCCCCCCTTCCCCCCGCGCAGCCTATCCCCTCTGTCCTTCCCCCAAACTAACATTAATTTAACTAATGTTAAATTTGAATGTACACGTTCAAATTTAACGTTGGTTTTAAGTCATCTAATTGCCTGGTAAACTTTTTTCTCAATAGTCCATCCTATTCTTCTATAAATGAAAAACGTCCTATATCCCAGAGTTCTTATTAATGTTAGTTTGGGGGGAGGATGGAGGGGAGAGGCTGTGGGTGGGAATTACTCCCCGCCCAGCCTGATTGTGGGAAGAGAGGTGAGGGCACGAGAGGGGGGATTCATCTGATGGTGGCAGCATCAGCTTCAGCCAGCCAGCTCTCAGGCCAGCTCCTTTTGATTGCTTCCAGGCCCGCCACATGAGATTTCCAGGGTGGTGTGCATCAGGGCGCGCCACCCTGGGAGGCCCCATGCGCCAGGCCTGGATGTGGCCAGAAGGAGCTGGCTCAAGAACCAGCTGAAGAAGCTGCTGCTGCCTAGTGAGTTGCTGGGGAGGGAAAGGTGGTGGGGCGGGGGAGGCCCCCCCTCCCCCCAGCCTGGGACGAGAGGGAGGAGGGCAACCCAGGGGCTCCCAGGGTGGTGCGCTCGGATACTCACCACCCTGGAAGTGGGGAGGAAAGATCAGTGGAATCCCCTTCCCGGCGATTGTTTATAATGTGGGATTGTGTAACGTGGGCAAGCAGTCTAAGTTGAAGACTGATTCTTCCTCTTTTCGCTCCCTCTTCTTGTGCCCCCATCACATTTGGCAGGAATTTTATTTACATTTTTAGAACTTATTGCCCTTTTAGATGATATTCCTCAAGCAAGATTAGTGACCCTTGGTAAAGGACATTAGTTGGGTACTTTTAATTGGTAAATGGTTAACTCTTTATATTTCAAAACTGATATTTAACTAAGCTGTATGTGACAGTTCTAACTCTTAAGAGGTGGGTTTCACCTTATCTACAGGCTTCTTAAGTGTGAAGGGCTTATGTGTTTTTGTTTTTGTTTTATAAATGAAATCTTAACTTTGAATCGAAATGATTCTGAATCCAGTTTATGGTATGGAACCTCTGATTTGTGTGTTTCTGGTTTATTTAAGTCAAGCTAGTCCTCAGTTACAAAGCTGAGCTCTCAAGAATTTCTTTAGATTTTAACATGCTTTTTTCGTTTTCATAGGTTCGTGCACACCAGTTAGTTTTACCACCTTGTGATGTAGTGATCAAAGCTGTAGCTGACTACGTCCGCAATATTCAGGACACCAGTGATTTGGATGCCATAGCTAAAGATGTTTTTCGACATTCACAGGTAACACACTAGAACAAAAAATTTGCTGTAGTGTTGAGAACAAATAAGTTGTAAATATTTTGATGGTGTGCCTTGATTGCCAACATTTACAATTCAACAATTTTGAATATTTCCCCAATCCTCTTTACTTGTCTGCAGTTTTTCACAACAGTTGAATTTATGATTATGAAAATAAAACTACATTCCTTCCACCATGTCTTTTCAGCTGTATGTTTATTGCTGGTATAATTATTTCTTTATGAAAATTGCCTTGCTACATTGTAATTATACTCTGCTTCCATACTGATCAATAACAAATTTGTTTTAATAGCATGGGGATGGATGGCATATAATTTCTGTATAATTATGGTCACCTAGTACTTCGAAGATTAATATATGCTCCACGGGCCAGATAAGAGTTCGTGCAGGGACTCTTAAGGGTGTGTGTTCAGTATGGGGAAATGAAGGGGAAGGTCTAGATCATGGGTCTGTGCCATGGATCCATTCCCCACCTTCAAATGTATGCCCTCATCTCCACTCCCTTCCCTTGTGCTCACTCTCTTAAGGGATGAGACTGGATCCATGGACCAGATCCAGAAATTGGAAAGGAAGCAAAAAAAACCCCAGCTGTCAGCCATATTTTACCCTACCCTATTTAAACACTGTAATGTATTATTACAAATTATTTTTTTACTTTTTGTTTTAGTCTAGAACAGATGACAAGGTTACTCGATTTAAGAGAGCAGTTGCATATTACTCAGCAACTAATAAGCCCATGCCATTTCATCCACCACATTACCTAGGTAAGTAGGAAAGGTCTCTTTTATTAGAGTTGTCTGAGGTAATCTTAAATCAAAGGAGGCTTTACTGTCTTAATCAAAAGTGTTTTTTAGAACAAAACCTTAGGTTCAACACATTGGTTTCATTCCTGTCAAAATAGGGTGAGCTGAGGGGTTGAGCTGACATTTGGCAAGCAAGTTACTATCTTCAGAGAAGTAATACATGGCCTATCCCTAAAGTAACACAATCTATCCCTGAGGTTGTGTTTTCAGATATAATTATTTTTTAATTTTTATTTATTAAAATGTATACCCCACCCTTCCCCAAGGCTCAGGGAAGCTGGCAACAAAAACACAAGAAGGAAAAATAATGCAGCGCAATAAATAAAATCTCCTAAAAATCCCTACCGTCACCCCAAAAACCCACCTACCCAACCTGCCCCACCTGCTGAAAGCTCTGCCAAAAAGAAAAGTTTTACACCACCTCTAGAATATGCTCAAGCTTGGGCTTTGGCGGACATCCGGGGAGAGGGAGTTCCATAGTCCTGGGGCAGCAACTGAGAACACCTCTCTGCAGGCCCTTGTCATACACACAAGATTAGCCGGTGGTACACACAAGAAGGCTCTCCCAACTGACTGGAGGGGTTGCAGTGGAACATGGAAGGAAAGGCGGTCTTCCAGGTATATGGGGCCCAAGCTCTTTAGGGCTTTAAAGGTCAAAACCAGCACCTTGAATTGTGCCTGGAAAGCTATAGGCAGCCAGTGCAGTTATATTTATATAAAATTTTGAAATTGGACTACTGGAAATACAAATACCAGTACTTGACTGATGCACTAGTCTGGGAAAAATCAGGTTAAATCCTGGTAATATTTAGACTTCCACAAAGTATCTTTTGTGCACTGTGTAAAATCATTGGGGAGAAACCTTTTCAATAGGAGAAGGTGTATGATAAAGGACAGGATAATTCTGTCCATTTTTTTATGTCTGCCAAATTCTGAACTGAGAAAGTTGAATCAGAATGAAGAAGTGAAAGGTCCCCCCCCATGCATTATTTTCTGACTTTTTCTTTTTACGCAGTGAAAATAGAAATCCAAACCTCTGTATAAAGAAGTTCTAACTCATGGAAATTAAAGACTTGGAACTCTGTAGCTGTTGACATCATATTAGAGCAAAAATATAAATGTCTGAATTCTATGCCTAGAAATCATTGCCTGTAGGAGTTAATAATTTGTTAGAAATGAATGAGCTGTGTTTGTGCTATTTAGTCACTAATAGCTAAATGTATTTATTTATTTATTTATTTTCATAAATTTTTACCCCGCCCCTCCTGCCATGCAGCTCGGGGCGGCTTCCAAAACATTAAAACACAATAAAATCAATAAAAATTATCATAAATACTATAAAACATTTAAACAGGACTAGATACAACATAAAAACCCAGGTAGGTGGGTTTAACATAATTTAACATAATTAGCAAAATTAACATGTTATATATATTTGTAATATAGAAGACGTCATGTTTTCGCTGATGCTCTCGTATTTTAATGAAATTTTTTTAGGAATTTCATTGCAAGATTGGTAATGTGGACTGAGTTCCAGATATGCTGAGAAATGGAGGGTAAAAATAGATGAAGTGATGGATAGACTAGGATGAAAATAAGAGAAACTGAAACAAGCGGGAAAAACTTTGAAAATCTAGAGCACTCGATTTAAAAATTAGTACAAGCTCTGAGGTCCATGTGGACGTTGGGCATGGGGGTGCTTAAGACAGGTGGGGAAGGCTCCAGAAAATGGATCTATGCCATGGATCTGTCCCCTATTCTTCTGTGTATGCCCTTATCTCTGCTCCCTTACCCTGAGCTCATTCTTTCAGTGCTTGGGTGTAGGAACAGGGTACAGAGGCTAGATCCAGGAACTTGGAAAGGGGACAAATAAAAACTAGTTGTGGACTGCATCTGGTCCTTGAGCATGAGGTTCCCGTTCTCTGATCTAGGGCAGTGAAAAATATGTCTAGTAAGAGAAGCACATGTTAAAAACTGGAGACAAAAGACACTAAAGGAAGCAGACGAATAAAAGAAGAACAAATGAAATGTAATTGGAAGGAGAGGGGGAAACGGGAAATGTTTTTTGTTTTAAAAAAACCTCATGAAATTAGGTACATTGTTCTGTATACAGTAGCTTCATTTTCCTTACAAACAGGTGTATTATTTATAATACATATCAACCTTCGGTGCATTTTGACAAGATTGCATGCGTAGGGATGAATATATAACATAATCAGAGTATCTGAACGTGTGCTATTTTTATATATATGTAAAAATTAATATATATAAAATATATAAAATTTATAATTTGATATAAATTGATAATTTTATATATATATATATATAAATATAAATAAACTTTGTATGTCTTTTCCCTCTTCCCAACAGCCAGACCAAATCACTTTGGAATGTCTGGTATAGTGCCACCATATGTTCCTGCTCAGCTGCTTAACATTCCACAGACCTCTCTACAAGCAAAACCTGTGGCAAGTATATTCATTTGCATTTAGTGTACTCTTAATTAGAAATGTGTTGTACTCGACACACAGAAAATCTAGGTAAGGTAATAAATAGGGCTGTAAGAAATATATAAAATGTTACTAGTTGCCAGTTGGAACATCCAATAGGAAAGGGTACAAAGGCTGTGAAAATCCACTCACCAGCTCAAAATGATACTCCCCAAAGGCAAGTGGGTTTTACAGCCCTGGTGATAAACGTAATTCATAAATGTTGGCTGATAAAATTAAAGTATTCCTTGTGAAGTGCACAGATGTCACAGTTTGATTCTATATAGTAGTACTAGTATTTGTTTAGAGATTAGCCATTCACAAATCATTTAAACAGATACAATAGTTGAATAGCACATAAACATCAACCATCATTATCAGTTGTGAATAACAACCTCCACTGGTGAAAAATTAAAAAACAAACGTAGCCACTGGTTTTGTAATCAAAGCATCCTTAGATGCAAGTAAAATTTCTAACTTTTGTACAAGAGGGAAGAATTCTTTCCCTGCTGACAAAGGAGAGATCCATCTCAGTCTAAATACCTGATAAAAGGGACAATAAAGTAAAGTATGTTCCAGATGCTCAACTTAAATCACAGGGTCATAATTGAGAGCACATAAGGAATCCTGGAATAATGATCTCTAAGAAACTTAGAGTCAAAAAGATGAAAATGCAGCAGAGTAACGGCTCTGCATAGGTGAGGGTTAGAAATTTACTCCAAGTAGGGTTCAATATGAAAAGATGACTTAAGAATGGGAAACCAGGGTGCAACTTCTAATACAGAGTTGTTTGGTATGTCATTTTGACAGCCTATATCAGACACTCACTTTAATCAACCTGCTAGAATGAGCATTGATAAATACGAAGTAGAAAATCCAACCTTCAAAAATAGGGAGCTAATTGTTTTAAACCACTGATATTTTCTACTTCCATCATGGTTAACTTGCTCCAACAAACAGAGATATGCTAAGTGAGATGTATCTAATTTAGACATCCTAGCCCAATATTTAAGAACTGCAATTAAGGCTTGACTGGCAACGGGATACTGTTCCTATACCATGGACCCTGGAGTAGATTTGGGTAAACCTAACAACCTCTCTTAAAACCTATTTTGAATGACCTCAAGGTCATTGCTAAATGAATAAAACCAGAGCTCTGTTCCATATAATATGTGAGCCAATGGCTTAACCTTAAATATCTTAATAGCTGAAGTCATACTAGAATTATTGGAAGATACAAAAACTTAAGAATCCATCTTGAAGAAGAATATTAGCTTTTGAAACAAGCCTTTTTTATGGTAGACCCACAGTTCTGTATTACTAAAGGAGATTCCTAGATATGTGAAGAACTTAACCTGTGTTAATTGCTGGCCATCAAGAGGCCAGTTATTAATGGTAGGATTCCTCCCGAAAACCATAATCTGCGATTTCTTATCATTTATTGACATGCTATTATCTGTACAATAAATTCCAAGGGAGTTCAAACAGCTCGGTAAGCCCCAGCAGTCTGTGAAAGTAATATAACATTGTCCACATAGAGCAAGATCGAAAGGGGCCGCTCAGCTTGTTTTTTTGGGGGGTGAAGAGGTAGTTGCATTCTTCATGGGCACATTATTATTATTATTAACAACATTTATATAGCACCAGCAGTGTACCTGGCACTTTACAAAGTAATAAAACAGAAACGGTCCCTGCCCCTAGGGCTTACAATCTGAGCGACAGGAGCTGGGGGAGAGACTTAGGAAGGGGAACAGAGGGAGAGACAAGGGGTCTAACATTCATGAAGATGCGAGGTCTCAAGTGCACGTACTTGGCTTGGTTAC
>QEPC01004593.1:3274273-3284770 GCA_003113815.1 Sphenodon punctatus | reverse complement strand
TGCAGAAGGGGGGGAGCGACAGTGGGAGCAATAGAGGTCAGGAGGCGGGAGGGGATCGGGTCAAGGGGGCAGGTGGAGGGGTTGGATGAAGAGAGAAGAGCAGAGATTTCCTGGAGAGAGGCAGGAGGGAAGGATGCGAGGAGGGAGGGGGTGGGGGGGGAGCGGGGGGCGGAGGGGGGCGGGAGGCAATATCCCGACGGATCTTGTCAATCTTGGAGGTGATAGGGTATAGTATCAGAGTACGCCCCCTCCCCCCCGCATGGAGTCTAATTTTAGCCTGAGAGTCTTTATGTAATAGAATGGTCAGTTCTAATAAATGGGAATTAAAGCATATAATTTAGTCCATAATTTCTGCTGATTAATAGTCAAAGGCTCTTTTAAAATCAATAAATGCAGCAAAGAGCTTGCTGTGTCTATTATGAAATAATTGGCAATCAGTTCTCTATAAAAATAACTTTAGATAACAAATGTCATATTATAGTTGGGAGGTGCCCAAATTATGGATTGGGGTCCCTAGTGGGGTCACACCACCTGCAATGGGGGTCATGATTTTGATTGATATAACTTTGCATGTCTTTGTTGCTGTCTGTGGTCATGGAATTATATTTCTCCAAATGGGATCATAAAGGCAAAACAATTTGAGAATGTCTGTTACAAGATACCCTTGGTAAATATAATTTTATTTTAGGCTCCGCACATGTCGGGTCAGGGTGGTGCCCCAGGTCAAGGTCCATATCCATATAGCCTGTCTGAGCCAGCCATCACCTTGGAAACAGGTAGAAAAAGTCTTTCTGAGCAGAACAACTACAGTAACATTCCTCATGAAGGAAAACATACTCCATTGTATGAACGGTCCTCTCCAATAAACCCAGCTCAAAGTGGGAGCCCCAATCATGTGGATTCAACCTATTTTCCTGCCTCTTCTACATCATCTTCCTCCGACAATGATGAAGGCAGTGGAGCTGCTGTGAAGTAAGTATTCCATATGATTTGATCAATTAAAATGCAGTAGAATACTGTTGAAAAACTGTTTATGTATTAGCCAGCAGAGCTTCTTACTAATACGAGTGTATCAAAATCTGCAGCTTGCTGACATGGTAGACCTTCAGAGATGTTTCAGTTTATTGGGTCACTTTTTAATAAACATGCACATTAAATCTATATTAAGTTGTAGCTGAAGTCCCCATGCTTTGGGCATGTTTTCAAAGGAAACTATCAATCAGTTGGGCCTCTTGGTGTGTGTGTGTGTGTGTGTGTGTGTGTGTCAAAGGAAACTATCAATCAGTTGGGCCTCTTGGGGTGTGTGTGTGTGTGTGTGTGTGTGTGTTTTAACCCATCTCCCTCCCTCCCTTTCAGCATTGTCTAGGGTAGGGGTGGGAAACCTTTTCCCTCCCAGGGGCTATCATGGATTTGTGCTCTGGATCTGCCCCCTATTCTTGCGTGCACGCTCTCATCTTTGCTCCCTTACCCTGAGCTCAATTTTTCAGTAGTTGGAGGAAAGGGGCTGCATAAAAACTTGCGAGCACATTTGCCCACTGGGCCTGAGTTCCCCACCCCTGCTCTAATGAAAAATAATTATCATTAAGCATAGCTATCTTTGACCCTGTCTTGAAAAACACCCCATGGCAGTTTAAATGCTTTAAAGTCTCAATGTGCAATGAATTTTATGGTTTTGGAACCTACAATGTTTAGGGTTTTTTGTAAGAACTTGCTGGATTATCAATCCTAGAAAGTCCTAATGATTGAAGGTCATTATCCACAGAGAGTGGCACTGAAAGCTGTGTCTTGCCTGATGGCTGGAATGAGAAGGTAGTTCAGTCTAGCAGCCCGATTCTAAACCCACATGCACTGTGCGCAGTGCACGTGCAACCTGCATGCAATGTAGTTTTATACAGTGATTTTATACAGTGTGCAAAGTGCATGCTTCAGGCGCAAACTCCGCTCACATAGATTTAGTATCGGACCCTAGTTCTTTTGTTCAGACTCCCATTAGATCATACGTCCGTTTTTGACAAGACAATTATGCATTCTATTTGAGGTGACCGTTCTTTGTTGACTGGCTTTTGAGAAGTGAACAGACTTCACGTAGTCCTTATACAGAGGCAGTTCTAGTGTTCTAATGTGTTTGCATCAAGGTACATGGTTGCTTAGCTTACAAATGTCTTTAGAAGCTTAGTGTGATCTTTTTGAAGTTAGAGTATCCTATGACAGATAAAAATCCTTGATATACGTTACAATCCTTGATATTAATGTTAATCTTTGCATCACAGATTGTTTTTTTCTCTCTCTCTTCAGCCATGTCAGTGGGAACAAAATGAGCTGGGGAAAAAAAGGAACCCAGTCAGAAAATCAAGCACGTAGCGATCCAGGAGACCAAACAAAGGTAGTTACATTCTTGTTTTAACTCCATTTATTACTGTCTATCAGACTCCTATGATGTAAGTTGTTATACATGTGCACATACATACATACAAATAATAAAAAATTGTGCAAAAAAGTAAAGTTGGTGGATTAGACTAGAAAATATTAAACTGTTAATACAGTCTGACTTGCCTGCCGTTTCTTTCATCTTGTTCCTTGTTAGGCATGTATGGCGACAGGTTGTTTTGCTTAACAAGTAAGAGTGGCTTATTTAGTAATCTTAATCATGTGCCCCATCTTCTTGCTGGAACTATATTCCTTGGGGAACCCTTAGAGCTTGAATGTTTTAAAACTAGATTGCAGGAAGATTGGCAGAGTTCAGACTGGGAAAATAAATTACTACTATTTTACAAATAAGTGATTTAAGGGGTGTGGGATGTATGATCACAAACTAGTTCCACGAGTGTGAATGGAACAGCTCACTGAGTAAGGTGCTACGTAATTTAAAGATGAGAAGAGTTTTTAAAACTAAATCTGCTTATGGTGTAGCATTCAACAAGCAAGTATTTTATTCTTTCTTCCATTTCTATAAACCTTTTAATAAAATAGGTCATGCCCTGATTAACTATATAAAGATGCATTTGGTTTGAATTTGTATATATACATTAGAGTTTTCTAGAACAGTGCAGAGGATAATTTTATTTTCATTTATAATAGAAGAAAATCTTATCAGTCAAATCTTATTATGTGCTTAGTGTTTTTGCCTTTGTAGTAGGTTTACCGTAATCATTCAAGAAATTTATGTAGGGAAGGTGCAATTTTTCAGTTAACTGCAGATTGAGGGAATTGAAGGCAGTTCATTTTTGCCTTTAACACTTACCCCAGCTGGTCAATGATTTCAAAATGTCTGGCTTATTGAGAGGTTGTCGTTGTAAACTGTGAAGGGGTGTATTAAGAGAAATGAATGTTTTCTTGATAAATAATATTTAAACTACATTTTTTGTTTTCAGAATTAGTCTTGCCAACAAAAAGAATGATACAGTAACCAGGTTGCAACACCTTATTTCAATGTTCTCTAAGCCAAGGCATATTTTGGTTAACTCACTTTTAACATTTTCAAGACTTTAGTAAAATAGATAAAAAGATTGTCTTCGGTTGCAAGTGCAGAGAAGATGATTTTAAATGTCTTTGTTTTGTTAATGTACATGTATACACAATGAAAACACATTTTCTTTTGTAAAATTCTACTACAGGCAGAAGGTTCCTCTATTGCCTCTTCAGGAAGCCAGGCAGCTGAAGTTAAAGGGAACCAGTCCAGTAGTGCACAAATCCCATGCCTGTTGTCAATGCCCACCAGGAACCATATGGATATTACCACCCCTCCATTACCTCCTGTAGCACCTGAAGTATTACGAGTGGCAGAACATCGGCACAAGAAGGGGTTAATGTATCCCTACATTTTTCATGTTCTAACCAAGGTATGATTCTATAAAATGCAAGGACTGTAAGTCTGTGATTCTAATAAGGTTCAATGAATACCTGTGCTTGGTTCTTGACTTGTGTTTTGTTGTATTGATCAGTAAGGTTTCGTGTCTTAGTCTCGGATCAGCCAGTGCAAGTAGGACAATGCCCATTTGTTCCTGCTCATAACCCTGCTTTGCCATATATAGTGCACTTAATGACAGAGTCCTTTCTAATTGGTGACAAAACAGGAGCTTCCTCAACATATGTGTAATAGTGAAATGCATCAAAATGGATGTGACTTTTATTGCTGTACTGTTGACTAGTCGAACATATGCCCAGTGTTTTTCCCCCTGAAATTGTTTTATTTTCATGGCACTTCCTCCATTATTAAAAAATAGTTGTATGTGCAGGTATGGTGTTTCTCTGGGCCTTAGAGTAGGGTGGAGGGGGGGCACCTGTGCAAATGCCATGGCAGGTGCAGGGGGAATGGGTGGGCGCCCGTAGGAATGGCACTCGCAGTGAGTGGGGGTGTGTGGGGGTGCTCCACCCATCACCCATGCACGGAGCAACTGGCTCCAATGCTGGTTGCACCATGTGTGGAGATGCGTGTGTGCCCGTAGGAACAGGTGCACACCCATCTCCACCCACGCGGGCGCACACCCATCCCCTCTACCCACTGCGGCCCATTTGAAAAGGACCTACGTTCTTTCTCTGCTGACATTTGCAAGGAATTTTCAAAGGTACAAAATGAGAGTTGGGCATGCAATCCAAATTCTTTCAGCAGGAGTTGAGACACTAGCTGCCCTAGTGTTCAGAATTGTTTTCCTTTTGCAAAACCAGCAATTTTAAGAAATCCCTATAGATATGGCCCTGAAATGTCCTTAATAGGCAGAGACCTGAATGCTGGGCAAATGGCTTTGACTAGCTAGTCAAGGTATGCTGTTCTGTCTTGCAATGAGTGCTACTCTGCCAAATACATCCAATAGTAATCTGTTTAGATGGCCTTGAAACACAAAACTTCAAATCCAGTGCAGGATGAATTCTTCATCTGAGCTCGGAAAGGCTGCAACAGTACCAACTGCTGCAGTGCAACTCTGATGGGAATTCCAAAATCTGTGGTTTTACATGCTCAAGGTAGTCTTGAGATTTCCATTTGGAGTAAACAAGGCTCCTCAAGTGACACTCTGTCTCCCCTCACATATCTGCTTAATGCAGTGTCAGAAAGTCTACCTTTCTTAACAGGTCTCATCTGCCTACCCTTTCAAAGTGCCTCCAGGTTTCCAGTGATCTCAATGAGGTGAATATCTGGATCACTCTCATTATTCTGACTTCACTGAATCTCTTAATTGGTGTTGCAGATGTGTTCCCCACATTGTAGGTTGTCCAGGGACCATATCTCATTTAGTGCCTAGCACTGTGGTGTTGGAGCAGCTAGGTGCTACCCTATTACAAGTTCTGAATAAAGATCTCCCTAGTCAAAATGTTAATTCCTTCACTGTTCTAACTCGAGGTATCTATAGCTGCATGCTGACCATTCGCACCTTTGCTGTACTTTGTATTGGTTCTTGGTCTGAGTCATTGCAGTGATGCTTGATGCCAGGATAAGTCATCCTTCATATTCACTGCAAGTCCTCTTACTTTGTTAATTATTCTGATTAGAATAACTGAGACCTCTGTTAGAGGCTTGCAAGATGTGCTTTGCTTATTTCCTCGAGAAAAACTATTGGTCCTGTGCTTACTGTATTGGGAGCTATTAATTTGGTATGGACTGGTTCCAAATCAAGATCTGAAAGAATGCTTGCAGGCTTAAATGCTTTTTTGAAATAGAAATGCTTTTTTATTTGTGATTTCACTGAACGGCGATGTATTTTCTATTTATGCACATTGGTGGAGGAGGATTTGCAAGGTTTGGTCAAGCAGTTGGACCAGTTTTCAAAGTCAAGATAACGAAATGTTTTTATTGCTGTGTTTTGCGGAAAGGGTGTATTGGAGTCAGTAGGTTTCAGCAAGGGGTCATTACTGTATGCTAATACACCAACAAAGGACTAAAAACTTGTTCAGTTTGTTTCCAGAAACCATCTTCAGTTAGAAAAGGTCTTTCAAGTTTCACTGATGCATACTGTTTGTGATGGGATGTTCCTATAGAAGTACTTTCACTCCAGTTGTTTGGTGTGTTTGCAAACAATCAATGAATGTATATTTTCTGAATTAAAGGACAGCTTGACTTGCGCTCAGGGTTTTCAAAAAGTGGCCTAGCACAGTTGAACTGGAAGATCTGTTTTACAAAAAAAGCAGAGAACCCAGTTCATGTGTCTCATGTGAGGAAGTTCTGTAATAGGCTAAATGCTGTCCCCTTTTAATTGCTGCTTGGTAAGAAAAGAAGGACTTAGCTTGGTCATTCTCAAGTGGTTGGTTTCTGCAATATGTGGGAACCTGAATGTTTTTGTTGTACAGAGATCATTCTAGGTTCCGTCTCTACAATAGCTTTGCTGGTATAGGCAATTCTGAGAGTCCTAGTGTAGTTGGCTGTCGAGCTCCAGCAGTCGCTTTCAACACTGGTTAGAGTTGCTCTGTGCAAGTTCAGTGGACACAAATGGTGCTGAGAATATGTCCCAGGGACTGAAACTCATTTGTTCTGAAGCAGAGTGCAAAATGTTAGGTTTTTGTCCCACCCCACTCCTCTTTGAAATCACTATAGGTTTCTAGACTTAAGCAAATCAGATTTTGCCACCTACCTTCTGGAGGAAAAAAACTTCTAATTTTATTCTTGTTAGGGATGTATAATAATAGACAATCCATCTCCTCAAAAGAAGACTCCTGGACCAGGAGCTCCAAGCAGAGCAGTTGCTATTGAGAACCCAAAAAATTGCATCTATTTTTTTTTTTTGGATTAGCATCCTCACAAAGGGCCAAAGTTACCTAACTGCGTGGGCGGACCTTAACCTTAGACACGCATTCACAAATTTTTGTTGCAATGTGTTTGATTTGCCCGTATTGGAAGAGCGTTGGTTCAGGTCTTCCTCGGGAAGAAAGATTCTGTCCGCTTTGTGACTGGGGTAGTAGAGTTGGTCAAGCATATATTTTTTGAGTGCCCTGCTTATTTGAGGCCAAGAGGGAAATACTTACGAGCCTTTTCCCCAGATCATCCATTTTAACTATGATCAATTTCTTTCTAAATTGCTTTGTCCAGTTGATACAGAAGTAACAAGGGTGGCGGCAATTTTTTGTGCATCCGCTATCCAAATAAGACAGGCTTTTACTGGCAGTAATGACTGATCTATGTTTCAAAACAGCAGGAATTAGGTTTCTCAACTAACAGATATTTGGAACATCCCTTCTGCCCCAGATTCCATTTCTTCCTGCTAACAAGGGTCTTGTCTTATCTAATGTGTTTTTCTTAAGCCTAATACACTGGCTTCGTTAAGAACCTGATGTATTAGGTCTTAAACTCCTTGTAATTTCTACTTCTTATTTTTTATTTGTATTTGGTATTCTATATGGCATTTTGTAATAGCCTCGGCTACACAATAAAGATTATACATACATACATACATACAAAATCCACACTCATTTGCCATCCCTTTAAATTGGTAAATTATATATAATCTCATTAAACCTTTCTGTTACAAAACAACTAATTATTAGTCACCTGGGATTCAGTCCTTAAACACACTTATTTGTGAGCATGTTCTATGGAAATCAGTGTTTGGGTCTGTGGCTCTGGAGTCCACTGTAGGACTTCTGCCAGTCATGCATGGTACACTTCCCCAGGGCATGAAATTTCAGATCAAACTTGGGGAGCCAAACCTAGACTTCATCCTGATTATTAAACTTGCCCCACTACACCCCTGAACTAGTCACCAGCCTCAGTTTTCTGGGCACCAGTGACTCCCAGGCACCTGTAAATTTCGTGCCCTGCATATCCCCAAAAGTGTACATCTGTTGTACCTACAGAAAATTAAAGAACTAGATTATGTCTAAAGTAAGTTGTTTTATTTATTTTTTGTTTTCCTGAGTAATTATAGTATTGATTTCAATATTTTTTCATTCTCAAATTCATAAGGGCTTCTTAACTACCAAATGAAATCTATTCTAAAATATGTTAAGCAAGGTGGGCCTGTCTCTAGCCCTCAGTTCTTCTCTTAATGACTTATCAAGCACTTATAATTGGCAGATTGACCACCCCAGGGTCATTTTAATTTTAATTTTTTTTTTCTTTCATTCTTTTTACTTTACTTTCCCCTCTCCTGAAAGGGAGAGTTCAATTTTGCTTTAAAAATATTTCTTCATTTTTGTTTTGTTAGTGCTGGGAGCTTTTAGTCATGACACCATGTTCACCATGAAAATCACAGGTTTTTAAAAATATGCTTGAAATTAATTGGCCTGAGTTGGTCAGTGATGAGTACGTTATGTGCTTGGTTGTCTGGTGACGAGTACGTGATGGGCTTGTAATGTCCCTGACAACTGCAAAGCTTGCAAGGACTTGAATTCCCATACACATAACCTAGCTTTCCAAGCACAGTTCAGGGTGCTGGTTTTGACCTATAAACCCTAAACGGCTTGGCCTGAAGTAATTGAAACCCTCCCTTTCCCTCATGTCCCATCACAGCCTCTGATGTCCGCCAAGAGCACCCTCTTGCAGGTACTATCTGCTCCAAAAGTTTCTACAGCAAGGGCATGTAGATAGGCATTCTTGGTGGCTGCCCCACGATTATGGAACTCCCTCCCCAAACAATGTAAAATCTTTCTGTTTGACAGGCAGGAATAGAGTTGGGGAGGGGGGTTAAGGAAGAGTTGTGGGGATTTTTAGATGTTTTTATTGGTTTGTAAGCCACTCTGAGCCTTAATGGGAAGGGCAGTGTATACATTTGAATGAATAAATGCAAGGCTGAGAAATATGGCTACACACTTGATGCATTCTGCTAACTGCCGAGCCTGGCCCCAAGTGTTCAAACCCCGACCAGCCACTTGGCTGAGAGACACTCCTTGTCATGTAGCTAATCAGTCTCATGCCAGTAGCTCTGTTCCAGAGAAGACCAAGAAAAGAGCAGCAGAATCAACATTTGTACTGATGCTGGGCAAACATCAGAGGCCTCTTGCTTCATCTTCCACTACTCTTCCAACAGAACCAGATCATTGTTGTTAAAGTGGTAAAGCCTTTTCACAGTCATTTTGATCTTTATGGTACTCATCTGATTGTGGTGGCTCTGATGCTGAGATCTGAAAGCATGTTGTATGTTCAAGACTTCTAGGAGAGCTCTCTAGCACTGTAACCCAAGTTGCTTCCATACTACCTCTGGGATGAAACCTGGACACTTTCTGATTTTTACATCTACCATCTGTCTCCACCTCTCTCACAGCGGTGTTCCTGGCAACTCTTTTGGCAGCAGTAGCCTCTAATTTTGGCTGCCAACACTTTGACATCTCTCTGACCTTTGCTGCTTTGATTGTGGTACTAATGAATGCATATAGCTGATGATGCTCCTTCCCACCTGGTCAGTTATTGGATGACTCAATCTGCTTTTCTCCTTCAGTCTGTTGGCTCTAAGGCTGAGGTTCCCAAACAGTCTAACAGGACCTCAAGTGAGCAGATGAGTTGCAATCTGATTGATACTTGCTGTACCTTGCATGCCTTGTTGCTGTTGTGGTCACAAAATTATATTTGTCTCAAAATGGTGTGTCACAAGAAAGGTTTTGGGAACTACTACCCCAAGGTCTTTTCTTAAACATTTGCCTAAACACCAGTCATGAGACCTCAAGGTGCCAGTGCGGATACACAACTCTCAGTACCTGATTTTTCCTTATTTATGATTCCCGCAACTACTACATTTTTGCCCTCATCTTTTTCCAGGAACAGACTGGACTCCTCCAAACCAGCACAAGAATCTGAAGACTTGATCTCCCTGTTCTCTTTACATGTGTCCTTCCCATTGCATTTTGACCTGACTGCTGAGGACTTTAACTCCTAATAGTCCCTTCTTGACTAGAATGGTTGGGCATCTTTATTCAATTGATAAGCCCACTAGTACTGTTCTGTCTGATCTGATGTCCAGTTGACTTTTGTCAAAGGAATTTGAACGTGACCCAAAGCCCACAGGCATGGCTTCGATTGCTTCATATGAGGTATATGCTGACACACAGGTCTCCTAAGCAAGTCTTTTGAATGCAGTACTATATTGAAATATGTCTGAGTGTCAAATTAAGTCTTCTGTGGTCCTTTGTACAGGAGAAAAACACACTTTCTATGCCCTCTCGTCCGGTAATTCGGACAGTGGGGAGCGAGCTCCCCGACGACCACTAGGAGGCAGCACAACTTTGCTGGGAGCACGTGGGGAGAGCGCTCCCCCGCCCTCCCAGTTCGTTGTCTGCCTCCGACTCAACAGGACGTGCAGCCGTGTGCGCTGCACCCACAACACTAACAGTTCACCTTTTAAGGTGCCTCCGCACCAATTTCTGGGCGCAGCCTCCCCGCACGGCGGGAGGAGGCTTACCTCTCTGAGCCGGCCCACGGGTTCAGGCCAGAGGCATTTTTGGAGCGGGGACTCCGCGGAGCTACCCCCCCGGACGCCGCAATGGCTGAAACGGCCAAAACCCGCCGCGCAGCAGCCGGACGGGCTCCGCAGCCTCCAGCCGCAGCCGCTTCAGCTGGGGCACAGAAGCGTAAGGCCACCA
>QEPC01004593.1:3222672-3264616 GCA_003113815.1 Sphenodon punctatus | reverse complement strand
TCCCCCCCCCCCCCCCTAAAAAACGCTAAGAAGCGCAAGAAGGTCCCTTCCCAGACCGCCTCAGCAGAGGAAGAGGATGTAGGTAGACATGCTTCTTAGCAGCCGCAGCACACTGCTTCAGGGGAGCTGGGAGCCAGTTGGGCTGCCCCCCCCACCTTTACACCGTCGTTGCTGTGGGGGCTAGGAGCCGGCTGGGCTTGCCCTGTCTTTGGTGCTCCTTGCCCACAGCAGGGCTGGGAGCTAGCACACAGAGATTTTCCATCTCTCCCCCCCCCCCCGGTGGGAGAGGGGCAGGCCTCCACTCATTGTGTGCATCTGTGCTGGCCCCAGTAGGGGCTTTAAAGCAGCGTGTTTGTTGGCAGCGCCAAAGGGCCCTTGGGCTTGGCCATTGGCGGGACTTGGGGGTGGAGGGCTCTGTGTTTGTATTAGGAGGTTTTGTGTTAGCGAATCGGGTGGGAGGGGTTTATATTTTTTTGGGGGGGTATTATATTGTCTTGGTGGTGGTGAATTTATGAGGAAGGGGAGTATTGGGGAGTTTGTGGGGTGAGTGGGGATCTCCCTTGATGTCTAGGTGGGGCAGCCTGGGGTGGGGGTGGGGTGGGTTTCCCGGGGGGAGGGCACAGCCGTAGGGGTCGTGACAGAATGGGGGAGATATGGTCCCAACGGGAGCGGTGTGAGATCGGTGAAGTGGGACAGGTGCTTGGTGCATGTCCCGCTTGCTACCTCCCAGGCTGAGGGGCAGGTAGTTCTTGGTCAGAGGGCTCCCAATCCTGTGTTGGTTGTGTTAATTGCGGGATTGGTGGCCAATAAAGCAACAGGAGATGATCCTGGACTGTGTCGTCGATCTTGTATGCATCACGGAGACCTGGATGGACAATGACCGGGGCCTATTCTGACTGACCTTGTTCCAGCCGGGTATGCCGTGCAACATCAACAGCGAATGGGGGGGCGATGTAGCCATGATTTTTAAGGAGCGATGGTCAGTGCGGAGGTATCCAGTGCAACCCATACCGGATATAGAGGTTCTCCACCTTGTGTTTGATTTTGCGGGTGACAGTTTGGGAGTGCTGCTTGTCTACCGTTCACCTACCTGCACAGCAGCCTCCCTGCATGTTCTAGCGGAGTTGGTGTCGGAGATGGTGTTGAGGTCCCCCAAGACAATAGTCTTGGGGGACTTCAACATCCACGCCAATGCTGACCTTGGGGGAGCAGAGCGTGAGTTCATGGCCACCATGGCAACCATGGACCTGTCTCAGAAAGTGATTGGCCCAATGTTTCGTGGGGGACATACCTTGGATCTTGTGTTTTGCACTGGTCTTGAGGCAGGTGATTCGTTAGTGGGGGAGATATCAACTATACCTTTGTCATGGACAGACCATTACCTCCTGCAGGCCTCGCTCCTGGCACATGTCTGCCCCCGGAAAGGTGCAGAACCAATTTGAATGGTTCACCCCTGGAGATTGATGGAACCGGAGTGATTCCAGAGAGCTCCGGGTGAGAGACCCTCTGATCTCGACGGCCGTCTCACTGATGACCGTATTGTATTATGGAATACTTTGATGACTGGGGCCATCGATCGGATGGCTGCTAGGCGTCCGCTACCTGTGCGGCAGCACCACAGGCCTCCTTGGTTTTCCGAGGAGCTGCGGTTGCTGAAGCAAGAAGGGCGGTGGTTAGAGCGATGGTGGCATCGTTCTCGTGCTGAAGCCAACAGATTGCGTCATAGAGCCAGTTTATGGATCTATGCGGGCAGCAAAGAAGGAGTTCTTTACTGCCCTCATAGCATCCACAAAACCCTGTCCAGCGGAGCTTTTCCGGGTGGTACGGGGACTGGTTAGTCTGGCCTCCCTTCACCTGGTAGTGGAGTCATCTAAGGCACGTTGTGACATGTTTGTGGATTACTTTGTGGGGAAAATTGCTCGTATTCACCAGGACTTCAACGCTGCAATTGATATACGTGAGGAACTGGAGGTGGTTCTTCGAGGATTTCCGCGATTCTCACTATTGTGATTCACTTTTTGCTCCTCAGGTATCGAAAAACCTCTTGTCAGCAGTTTCCAGGCAGAATAGAGGCCTGGAAAGATCTAGAACAAGGTGAGGGCTCCCTCCCACCCCCCTCCCGCTCGGAGAAAAGCGCAGGTGTCTATGAAAGGGGGCGGAGCCCTCGCCACCTCAGTTCCTTCCAACCGTGTCGCGTTTGGAAGATCTCCTTGCTGTTCAGCACGCGTCAGCATTTACCACACAGAGGGGAACTTCTTCTCTGGTAAATCCTTCATGTTCTTCATAGCTAGAAAAACGAAAGTACATAGTTAGATTGGTAGCGTGGCCCTGTCCCACCCGAGGGGTCCCCCCCCTCTGGGACTTACCGCCGACTCTGCAAAGCATACCCAAACAACCGGGCTTCAAGTGGTGCACTTCCTGCCCTGCTACACTCTCAGTGAGCAACATCCACGATCTCTGCCTTTCCTGCCTCGGGGAGGTGCGTAACACTAGGGCTTGCTCTCACTGCGCGCTCCTCTCCTCCCGAGCGAAAAAGGCACCGTTTCCACAGAGACCGACGCTCCCGATCCCCCTACTCCTGCTGCTCTCCGTACAGAGACACACGGTACCGCCCAGAGGGCTTCGGCCGGTACCATGGATATGACCACTGGGACTCTGGCTACCGCTCTTGAAGCAGGTCTCCTTACCCGTCTAGTAGAGACTTCCTCCTAACGGGAACAGGCTCGCTCCACCCACCGATACATACCCCCAGCACCACCACGGATGCCACCATCAGCAACAGTGTCCAGAGCCCCAGATTCACCGCAGCACCACCCTGTTCTGCTGGGGCTACAACAGACTCGGGGAGAGCATCACGCACCGGTACTATCGGTACCGTCGGTACCAGAGCTCCGAATGGAACCGCAGCAGCTGAGTGGAGCGGAGAAAAGGTTAGACCCACCCAGGGAACCTTCTCTTCTTAGTGCGCTCCTGGGTATCCCACGGCTAACCCTATCACGGCTACCACTCCTACCATCCCCACCGATGTTGAGGCTCTCTTCGAGCGATCGACCTCCGGTTCGTCCTCATCCTCTCAAATTGATGAGGATGAAACTATCTTCCCACCGCCCCATGACGCTATTTCCGACCCAGGCCTCTCCTGTTTCACCGAGGACAGCAAGGCCTTCCAGGCCACGCTACGGCGCATGATAGCTGCCCTCCCTAAGCTCCCTACGAGGGTCATCAAAAAGGCCCAATCAGGACCCATCTTCGGAATCCTGGGATCTGGCGATTCTGGCCAGATCATGATCCCCATGCTTGAACAACTCCTGGAACCTGCTAAGACAGTCTGGGCCAAGCCCTCCTTCGCTCAGCCCACTCACAAGCTGGTGGACTCTCTATATGCAATCCCCAGGGAAGGGGCGGCCATGTTCTATAGACACCCAGCCCCCAATTCCTTCGTTATAGCCGCGGCCTCCGTAAAATCTAGGGGCGGTGGCATACAAACTTCTCCTGCAGACAGAGAGGGGAGGCGCCTGGATGTCCTCGGCAGGAAAATCTTCTCTTCGGAGACTCTCTCCCTACGAGCGGCCAATTATGGCTCTGCACTCTGCAGATACCAGCATTGGCTCTGGTCACAGTTGGTTAGAGCCACTGACCCGGCCCAGATCCTGGCCCTGCAAAAGGAAGGCATGCAGATAGCTCAGTTCCAGCTAACAGCTAACATGCACATTGCCGACTCTAATATAAGAGGCATGGCCTCGGCCATCACCCTTAGACAGCACGCGTGGCTTCGCTCCACCGCCTTTGCACCGGAGAATAAGACCCATATTGAGGATCTCTCCTTCGATGGGGAGGGACTCTTTGCTGCCTCCACCGATGATACCTTGGAAAAGGTCAAGGAAATATGCCAAATCGCCAGATCCATAGGTATAATTCGATCTGCTAGAAAGTGGCCCTTCTCCCAGGCCTCCACCCCCTACCATTACCAGTCGAGACAACGCCGTCAGGCCTATCTGACCAACAGACGGTATTCCTCCCAATACCAACACTCTTAGTCCTCCACGGCACAACCTCGGACGAAATTCTGCAAATGAAAGGGCAGAGGTATATCCTCCACCACCTCGTCGGTGGGTCCCACACCCAAGCAGCGCTTTTAGGTCAACTGAGAGAACTTGAGAGAGAACTTGAGCATCCTCCTACCTTTCACAACTGTCTCCGACCCTTCTACCACCCTTGGGCCTCCCTCACCTCTGATCGATGGGTCAGAGAGATTGTAGAGCATGGCTACTCCACCCAATTCCACACTCTTCCCCCCTGACTCCCCTCCCCGTCCCTCCGGGAGTTCCCCCCCCAATCTTCAAATACTTCTGGAAATACAGGAGCTTCTGGCCAAAGGGGCCATAGAGGAAGTCCCGCTTCCTGAACGAAATTCAGATTCTTTTTCGAGGATCTCCGCGATTCTCACTCTTGGGATTCACTTCCTGCTTTGCAGGCACCGGAAAACCTCTCGTCCGCAGTACCCAGGCAGATCATGCCTGGAAAAGACTAGAACATGGTGAGGGCTCCGCCCCCTCCATCCCCCTCCCATCCTGAGAAAAACGCGGGCCCGCATCACGAGGGATGGGTAGAATAAATAGGGGGAGGAGCTCTCGCTGCCTCAGTTCCTTCCAACCGCGTGGCGTTGGAAGACTTCTCAGCGCTTTTCAGCGTTCTAGCAGCAGATAAAGAAAATAAAGAAAAAACCAAAAGAAAGACTTTGTGAGTAGGAGTGCCGCCCTAGCCCGCGAGGAAGTTCCCCGGGTCTATCAGCCCTTCGGAGTGAGCGGGAATGCCCAAGCAGCCGGGCTTCAAAAGTTGTAGCTCCTGCCCCGCTACCCTATCCAGCACGATCGCTGCCTAGCTTGCCTAGGAGAGGGCCACAATACCCGATCTTGCAGGGCCTGCTCGGTACTATCAAACAGAGCAAAACGAGCCAGAGTCCTCCGGCTGCAGGATTTGCTAACTAAAAGGGCACTAGAAGGCAGAGAAGAGGGGCTTCTGAGGCTCCCCGCCCGGCACTCTACATCGATGGAGACTTCACAGACGGCTCCGGCTACACGGGCACTGACGGTCCTGTCTCCTAGGGCCAATCCCCAAGCAACCGGTACCGCCCGTTCCATGGAAGGCGGTACCGAGGTGCCGCACAGTTCTACATGTACGCACGTAACCGGTACCGTCTGCAGCATAAAAAGCGGTACTGACGCAACGCACGCGCACAGCTCGGCGCGTCCAGTGGAAGGCGGTACCGACGCACCTCATAGCTCCACACACTCGCGGGGACAAAAAGAAAAAGAAAAGTTCATCGCGGGAAGCGACGGAGTGCCCTGAAACAGGCGCAGCGCCCCAGCCATTGGGAGCAACTGCTATGGAGGCACAACCCCAGCACGTGCCAACACCAACGCTGGGATCGACGAAGGTGATTGCCCCGACGACACTGATGGCACGATCGGTACCGCCCCTACTGCTCACACTACCAGCGGTGCAGAGAGAGTCCCGAGCAGAATCGTTCCGCTGTCACTCACTATCCCAATCTCCACGGTACCGGGACAAACATGGGACCTCTCTCCAGTATCACAGAGAACGCAGATCACGATCCCCATGCTCCTGCTGCTCACCAAGGGACAGACGCCGAGACTATGGCTATCCCCATGACTATCGGTACCGTTTGCGGAGTCCATCGCCATACAGACAAGTCTTCGACTACAGGGCGCAGTCGGTGCGAGAGCACCACTATGCTTCACCGGCTTCGCCTAGGGCGGCACCAGCAGCAATGATATCATGCCCTCCACCATCTGAGACGGGCTCAGCGCAGGCACACATGGATCTCGGTACCATCGACACCGGGAGATACGACCCGGGACTGGAAACAATGGTCATGCAGCCACAGGAGAGGTTAGAACCATCGGGGGCCACACAGCTCTTGACCTCTCTACTGGGGACCCATAGAGAGATAGCAGCACCATCGGTACCGGTGACAGTTGGGACGGCCTCCCCAGGGAGATCGGCGTCTGTCATCCTCATCACCATCACTTGAGGAAGATGAGACCATATCCCCACCCCCACCAGACACCATAACGGACCCTAATATCTCTTTGGCTACAGAAGACTCTAAGGCCTTTCAGGCCATGCTGAGGAGGATGACATCCTCCCTCCCTAAACTCCCCACGAGGGTTGTTAAGAAATCTCAAACAGGACCCATCTTTGGTATCCTAGGGGCGGGGGAATCGGCATGTGATGCTACCGCTCTTAGAGCAACTGCTGGAACCAGCCACAACTATATGGGGGAAACTGGCTTCGGTGTCTCCTACAAACAAGTTGGCAGATTCCCTATATGCGGTACCCAAGGAAGGGGCGCAGATATTCCACTAACAGCCCCCTCCCAACTCATTAGTGATGGCTGCTGCCTCTGTGAGATCCAGGGCGGGAGGAGTACAAACATCCTCAGCAGACAGGGAGGGAAGGAGGCTGGATGTCCTTGGAAGAAAGGTGTTCTCCTCGGACTCTCTGTCCTTTAGAATTGCGAACTACGCATCAGCCATGTGCGGCTATCAGCATTGGCTATGGTCTAAGATTAACACCACCTCAGACCCTAACCAGTTGGCAGCTCTTCAAAAGGAAGGCATGCAGATGGCCCAATTCCAATTAACGGCAAACATGCATATGGCTGATGCCAACGCCAGAGGGATGGCATCTGCCATCGCCCTACGTAGGCATGCTTGGCTTCGTTCCACGGCTCTGACCCAAGAAAATAAAACTAGAAAAGAAGATCTGCCGTTTGATTGTGAAGGGCTGTTTTCTGCTTCTACCGATGACACTCTAAAAAAGATTAAAGAAATGAACCAAACAGCAAGATCTACGGGTGTCATTAGGACCACACGTAAAAAGCCTTTCTCTGCACAGGGCTATGCCTTTTCCTCTAGAAGGCCACCCTACCAACCCTATAACTACCAGGCTGGGAAGAGATTCCAGCAGCAGACTCCTTTTCCCTATCACCAACCTCAGGGCACTCAGCAATGTAAAACTAATATGCAGAGGGGCAGAGGCAAACCGTCTTCTAATTCGTCATCTGGACAGCAGACGAAATCTCATTTTTAACAAAACATTGATCAAGGAAGGTCACGAGGATGACCCCTCATTCCAAGACCGCCTACTGCCTTTTCTGCCCCGATGGGAAACCATCTCTACTGATTGATGGGTCAGAGAGATCATACAATTTCATACCCTTCCTCCCCTCTCCACCTGCCCCCCTAGGGGTTCCCCCCCCTCCTCTCAAATACTAGTTGAAATTCAAAAACTCCTGCAAAAGGAGTCCCTAAAAAGGATAAAGGCTCCCACCCTATCCTGGACCTGAGACATCTCAATAAGTTTGTTCGAAAGTTTAAATTTCGTATGACCTCCCTACCCATCATATTTTTGGGGCTACAACAAGGTGACTGGATAGCTTCCCTTGATTTGAAGGATGCCTATTTTCACATCTCGATACGGCCATCTCACCGCAAATTCTTACGATTCATTGCAGGAGACCTTCTATTCCAGTACCGAGTCCTCCCGTTTGGACTGTCCACGGCACCACGCGTCTTCACCAAATGCGTAGCAGTGGTAGTGGCCTTTCTCAGACGACAAAAGGTCAGAATCTTTCCGTACCTAGATGATTGGCTGATTGCAGCAACATCGCAACAAGAACTCATGCAACACTTAGATTTAACGATGTCATTACTCAAGGACCTGGGCTTTGTGATCAACCTGACAGAGTCACACCTACAACCTTCACAACACTTACCATTCATAGGGGCGATCCTGGACACCCATCAGGCAAGAGCATACCTCCCCACAGAGAGACTTCTCGCCATACGGCAGGCACTGAACACTTCGAACCCATCCTACCAAGTCGGTTCGATTTTTTTTTTTTTTTTCTCCACCTTCAGGGGCTAATGGCTTCCACCACGATGGTAACGCCGCATGCGCGCCTACACATAAGACCACTGCAACAATGGCTCACCCACAATTACACCCCTACCATCCACCCCCTCAACATGAAGCTATCAATAACAAAGAGGCTTCTACGAAATCTACAGTGATGGGCAAATGCGGAACAAGTACTAAAAGGGGTACCCTTCGATCCTCCGAGCATTCATACAACTATCACATCGGATGCATCCCTAACCGGATGGGGTGCACACATGGAGAACATTCAAGTTCACAGGCTCTGGTCTCAGGAAGAGACTTACCTACACATCAACATGTTAGAGCTATGAGCCGTACGATGGGCATTGAAAGCCCTACTACCCCACATCAGGGGAAAAAACATCCAAATTGTTACGGACAGTACCACAGCCATGTGGTACATAAACAAGCAGGGAGGAGCACGATCCACTCGTCTCTCCAAGGAGGCAGAGACCATTTGGCACTGGTGCATAGAACATGACATACATGCACAAGCCATTCATTTGGCAGACCAAGACAACTCAGAAGCAGACTGTCTGTCTCAAGACAACGGACCAACGCAAACGGTCACTGAAAGACGATGTTTTGGCGGATATTTTTCAGGAGTGGGGGACCCCAACAATAGACCTGTTTGCCTCACAGGAGAACACCAAGCTCCCGGAATTCTGCAGTCGAGCAGGAATAGTACCAGGATCGATATCGGACGCCTTTGCCATATCTTCACACGGGACATTCCTCTATGCCTTTCCACCATTGCCCCTCATTCACAGAGTTCTATGCAAGGTCAGGACAGATAGGGCTCACCTGATTCTGATCGCTCCCTTCTGGCCCCGGCAGAACTGGTTTCAAACTTTACAGGGAATGGCATCACAAATCAGAACTCTTCCACTGGCATACGACCTTCTGTCTCGAGATCAGGGGAGAATCCTGCACCACGATTTGCAGATGCTCCACCTCTCCGCTTGGTTGATCCTACCCCAATGAGGAACGTACCTCCAGAGGTTTCGGAAATATTTCTGAATTCTCGGAGACCCTCGACTCGCAAGTGTTACGAGATGAAGTGGAGGCGATTCTGTAAGTGGTGTGGAGCACAGTCTATCTCCTTACAGTCCTTGAACATGAACCATGAACCTTTACCTTCTAAATCTACAGAAGTTACATTTATCTCTTGCATCTATAAAGGTCCACTTGGCGGCTTTATCATCGCGTTTACAACCTGATGGTAGTGAAACGTTATTTTCCCATTGTCAAACAAAGTCCTTTTGGAAGGGGTTGATGAACACTTTCCCACAGAGATCACGCCCTGCCCCTCTGTGGGATCTAAACCTTGTATTATCAAAATGGATGTCTCCCCCTTTCGAACCTTTAGCTTCTTGCAGCCTGGAGGACTTAACTATTAAAACTGCATTCCTAGTAGCCATTACTTCAGCGAGAAGGGTGAGTGAGCTTACAGCTCTTAGAGCTTCTCCACCTTATATTTTGTTCCACAGGGACAAAGTTGACTTAAGGGTTGATCCCTCTTTTCTTCCAAAGGTAGCATCTACTTTTCACCTTAACCAAACAATATCATTACCAATTTTCTTCCCTAAACCTCACACTTCAGTTGTGGAGCAAATGCTCCATACTGTGGATGTCAAGAGAGCACTAGCATTCTACATTGACAGAACTAAAACTATTAGAGCATGTGACTCTCTGTTTATTTCTTATGGCGGTCAGAGGATTGGAGTAAGATTTCTTCGCAGAGAATCTCCAAGTGGATTTTACTATGCAAACAAAAATGCTGTGCTTTAGCGGACAAGGTCCCACCTACAGGGCTGAGAGCATACTCGACTCGAGCTACGGCTGCATCTCTGGCGAATTTTCAAGGGATAAATTTATCGGACATTTGTAAAGCTGCCACATGGGCATCTGTCCATACTTTTACGAAGCATTACTCTTTGGATCTTGCAGCCAGAACAGATTCCCAAGTGGGAAAAGCAGTGCTCGACTCATTCTTAAATGGTCACCCTCGACTCTCTCCTCCTTGAGGTAGGTGTTTAAAACTGCTTATCACTCTCCCAAGAGTGAGAACCGCGGAGATCCTCGAAGAAGAAATAGAGGTCACTTACCAGTAACTCTGTTCTTCGAGAGAGCTCCGCGTATTCTCACATCCCGCCCTCCTTCCCCTCAGTCTCGGATGGACGTTGCTGGGGTCTTCCGGACCGGGTTGGAAGGAACTGAGGCGGTGAGGGCTCCTCGCCCTATTTATTCTACCCATCCCTCATGATGCGGGCCTGTGTTTAGGATGGGAGGGGGATGGAGGGGGCGGAGCCCTCACCATGTTCTAGTCTTTTCCAGGCATGATCTGCCTGGATACTGCTGACGGGAGGTTTTCCGGTGCCTGCAAAGCAGGAAGTGAATCCCAAGAGTGAGAATACGCGGAGCTCTCTCTCAGAACAATTACTGGTAAGTAACCTCTATTTTTTACTCTAACTACTTCCTAGTTCCCAAGAAAGATAAGGGGTTCAGACCCATCTTGGACCTACGCCGTCTTAATAAGTTCATTAAAAAATTTAAATTCCGTATGATCTCTCTCCCCATCATCTTCCTCGGCCTGCAGCAAGGCAACTGCTTGGCCTCCCTTGATCTTAAGGACACTTACTTCCATATCTCTATTTACGCTACTCACAGAAGATACTTGCATTTTCTTGTAGGACACCACCGCTACCAATACTCAGTCCTACCGTTTGGACTCTCAACAGCCCCAAGGGTCTTCACCAAATGCGTATCAGTGGTAGCGGCGTATCTAAGGACTATGAATGTGAGGGTATTCCTATACCTGGACAATTGGCTGCTTGCAGCATCTTGCAGAGACACCCTGATAGACCATCTACAAAAGACTCTACGGCTCCTAACAGCCCTGGGCTTCATCATCAATCACAACAAGTCTCATTTGATACCCTCTCAAAAGCTCCAGTTCATCGGTGCAGTCCTGGACACCGTACACTCCAGAGCTTACCTACCAACAGAAAGATACCACGACACATTGTCCGCATTTTCAGCCATAGCAACCCGACCTACCAGACTGATCCACTTCTTCCTCCGTCTTCAGGGCCTCATGGTGGCCACCATGGCGGTGACTCCACATGCCCGCCTCCACCTTCGACCTTTACAGCAGTGACTCGCGAAGGTCTATACCCCGGCCCACCACCCTCTATCCCTAAGAGTGACCATCCCGCCAGGGACCCTCACAGAGGCCTCATGGTGGCCACCATGGCGGTGACTCCACATGCCCGCCTCCACCTTCGACCTTTACAGCAGTGACTCGCGAAGGTCTATACCCCGACCCACCACCCTCTATCCCTAAGAGTGACCATCCCGCCAGGGACCCTCACAGAGCTCCAATGGTGGGCACATCCTGGTCGGCATGCCCTTTGACCCTCCACAACTGGAAAGGTTTATTACCACCGACCCATCCCTCACGGGGTGGGGAGCCCATCTGAATCACATAAAGCTCCACGGCCTCTGGTCCCAGGAGGAGAGTCTCCTACACATCAACGTGCTGGAGCTCAGGGCGATCCGATGGGCACTCAGAGCTCTAGTTAATCACATCAAAGGTCAAAATGTCCTCATCCTTACAGACAACACCGCAGCGATGTGGTACGTCAACAAACAGGGTGGCACCAGATCCTCCCGCCTGTCTATCGAGGCCCAGACGATTTGGGCCTGGTGTATTGAGCGACACATTCACATCCACGCTATCCATCTAGCGGGTCAGGACAATACCTAAGCCGCAAGACGTCCAAACAACAAGAATGGGCACTCAACGACGAGGTCCTCAGCAATATCTTCACCACTAGGGGCACCCCTGCTATAGATCTGTTTGCTACTCAACAGAACGCAAAACTCCAAAGATTTTGCAGCAGAGCAGGCAGAACCCCGGGATCGATTTCTGAAGCCTTCGCTATCTCCTGGAGGGGGCCCTTGCTATATGCATTCCCCCCAATTCCCTTACTTTACAAGTGCCTTCACAAGGCACAGACGGATCGTGCGCACGTAATCCTTGTAGCCCCAGCCTGGCCTCGACAACCGTGGTTCCGGACCCTACAGAGCCTGGCAGTGGACTCCATTCTTCTCCCACTTCGACCTGATCTTCTCTCTCACCAACAAGGCACGACCCTACACCGCGATCTACGGGTGCTCCACTTCTCCGCCTGGTTGATCCAACCGTGATACCCCAAGTACCCCCCCCCGACGTGGCTAGGATCCTACTCAACTCCCGCAGACCTTCAACACGAGCCTGCTATGCTGCAAAATGGTCTCGTTTCACAGCGTGGTGTGAATCATCTTCTTTCCCTTTGTCCTCTATCTCTATCCTCCACGTCTTCAAATATTTGCTGCATCTCCTTGGTTCTGGACGTCCCGTAACGTCCCTCAAGGTGCACCTGGTGGCCTTTTCCTCCCGTCTACAACCACAGGGAGCAGACTCTCTCTTCTCCCACCCTCTCACTAGAACTTTCTGGAGAGGATTGGTAAACTTGTTTCCACCAACTTCGCAGCCCGCCCCGCAGTGGGACCTTAATTTGGTCCTGACCAAACTCATGGAACCTCCCTTCGAGCCCATGGCCACATGTTCTCTGGAACATCTTTCCCTCAAAACGGCATTTTTGCTCGCCATCACCTCGGCCAGAAGAGTTTCAGAACTCTCCGCTCTCCGAGCATCACTTCTGTATACTCAATTCCATCCTGATAAAGTAGACCTCAGGACGGATCCTTCATTTGTTCCTAAGGTGGCTACTCCTTTTCATTTGAACCAGACGATTTCCTTACCGATCTTCTTCCCGAAACCTCATACCTCCCGAGCAGAGCAGACACTGCGTACACTCGATGTCAAACGAGCCCTTGCATTTTATATTAACCGTACTCGCATAATTAGAGCATCTGATGCCCTGTTTATCTCCTATGGCGGACAACGCATCGGCGTTCGCATTTCATCACAAAGGCTATCTAAATGGATCCTACTCTGCATCCAGAAGTGCTACGAACTAGCAGGGAAGTCTTCTCCATCCCCTCTTAGGGCACACTCCACCAGAGCAGTGGCCTCCTCTCTTGCTAATCTCCGTGGGTCCCTATTCTGGGCATTTGTAAAGCTGCCACTTGGTCCTCAGTGCACACCTTTACCAAGCATTTCTCCCTGGACCTGGCGGCCAGATTGGACTCAAATGTGGGAAGAGCAGTCCTGCAGTCTCTATTCGACTGACCTCCTCGCTCCCACCTCCTGGAGGTAGGTTACTTACTGCTACTCACTCTCCCAATAGTGAGAATTGCAGCGATCCTTGAAGAAGAAATAGAGGTTACTTGCCAGTAACTCTGTTCTTCGAGAGAACTCCGCGTAGTCACATCCCACCCGACCTTCCCCTCAGCCTCAGAGGTGCCCGTATCTGGGTCTTCCTGGGACAAGTTGGAAGGAACTGAGGTGGCGAGGACTCCGCCCCCTTTTATAGACTCCCACTCTTGCGTGATCTGGAGCTCGCGCTTTTCTCCGAGCGGGAGGAGGAGTGGGAGGGACGGAGCCCTCACTTCGTTCTAGATCTTTCCAGGACTCTATTCTGCCTGGAAACTGGTGACAAGAGGTTTTCCGGTACCTGCGGAGCAGGAAGTGAATCCCAATAGTGAGAATACGCAGAGCTCTCTCTCGAAGAGAGTTACTGGTAAGTAACCTCTATTTATGAAAGCCCCGTCTTGTCCATTTGTATGGGATCAATTTCAGTCGGTGACATCTGCTGAATGTGATCAATGTTCTTGAGGTGGTTAGGCCCACCTCTTGTGAGTTAGATCTGTGCTCGTTCTGGCTAATTAAATCTTGCCTGGAGACAATGAGTCTGATGCTGGCCAGAGTGGTCAACGCCTCCCTCCAGGAGGGTAGAGTGCCGGGCTATCTCAAGGAGGCAGTAGTGCTGCCTCTGCTCAAGAAACCATCGCTTGACGCTGACTCCCTCCCCAGCTATCGGCTTGTCTCCAACCTTCCCTTTTTAGGGAAGGTTACCGAATGGGCTGTGGCCCAGCAGCTGCAGGGACATCTTGATCGCATTAATTTTCTTGATCTCTCTGTTAGGATTTCGACTAGGTCATGGCACTGAGACTGCGCTTGTGGCTTTGGTGGATGATCTGCGCCGGGAATGGGGTCGTTCGACCCTGTTGTTCCTATTAGATCTATCACCTGCATTTGATACCATTGACTATGAGATGTTGGTGACGCGCCTGCGGGACTGTGCATGGGTGGGCGGGACTGTTCTATAATGGTTCCGCTCATTCCTGACCGGAAGAACTCAGCAAGTGGTGCTTGGGGAATATTTTTCATCATACCGGAACCTCCCGCAGGGTTCTGTTTTGTCCCCTCTCCTGTTCAACGTGTACATGCAGCCACTTGGCGAGGTGATCAGGAGGTTTGGCGTGCGGTGTCATCAATATGCTGATGACACCCAGCTATACCCCTCTTTTTAAACAGACCCAGGTCTGGCAGTCTTGGTGCTTACCCAGTGTCTGATGGCTGTGGGGGCCTGAATGAGGACAAACCGCGTGAGGCTGAATCTTGACAAGACGGAGGTGATGTTGGTGGGTAAGCCGATGGAGATGGCGGCCCCTGTCATTGACGGGGTCTGTTGTCCGTTGGTTTCCCAGCTTCAAAGCCTGGGGGTGCTCCTCGATGCGCAGCTCCGCCGTGATATCCAGGTGGAGGCTATGGTGAGGAGTGCTTTTCGCCAACTACACCTGGTGCGGCGGCTTTGGCCGTACGTCTCAGACTCTGACCTGGCCACCATCATCCATGCTTTCATCGCCTCCAGGTTGGACTATTGGAATGCGCTGTACGCGGGGCTACCCATGGTGACGACTCAAAAGTTGCAGGTGGTGCAGAATGCGGCGGCCTGGCTTTTGGTGGGGCTGGGCTGCTGGGAGCACATTACACCGGTGCTCTGTTCTCTGCACTGGCTGCCAGTGGTTTTCCGGGCCTGATTCAAAGTGTTGGTATTGGCCTATAAAGCCCTAAATGGCCTAGGCCCTGCATATCTGCAGGACCGCCTCACCCCCCAGGTTTTGGATCGGCCCCTGCGGTCATCTGGGGGCGCCTCGCTTGAGGTCCCCAGAGTCTTCCCGGGGGGGGGGCACACAGGAGAGGGCGTTCTCAGTGGCTACACCACGGCTGTGAAACTCTCTGCCGGTGAGGGCCCAGCTGACCCCTGACCTCCCCTCGTTTCGACGAAGTTGTAAGACCTGGCTGTTCTGCCAAGAGTTTGGCGAAGGTGATGGGTGGGGTGGGGTGGGTATTTGGTACCTACTTTTAAAGTTGTTTTAAGTGTTTTTATATTTTATATGATGTGAGCTGCCCCAAGCTGCCTGAGGCAGGAGGGGGCAGGATAATAAATAAATAATGAGGACGTCACCGGGTCCAAACACAGGTCTGAGAAGGAACTGGAAGAGGGCCAGATCCCAGAATACCCTATGTTAGATTCACAGGACCCCAATAGAGAATTTCCCCTAAAATATATCTCACAAATGTACAGGGAAATTAAGAGGGCCCTCAATCTTAAAGAAAAGAACTCCAAGGAGGACATTCATCCAGAGAATACATTCCCAGGCTATATTCAGTGCTGGATAGGGCCTTTAAAAAATTGATCTGGGCAAAATGACAAATGTGTGGCAGGACAATTTGTCTGAATAAAGCCCAGGAAGCCGTGTATGTATTCTCAAAATCAAAGAATGGAATGTTTAAGACCCCCAAAGTGGATGCAGCAGCCACCTCCCTAACCAGGCAGTCTGTCTTCCCCACTGAAGGAGAAATTACCCCATTGTTCAGACAGATGGGAGAATTGAGGTGAGCCTCAGAAGGGGGTTTGAAGCGATGCTCAGAATGGCCACCATGACCTCTTGACTGCACAAAGTTCCTCATGAGATGGTTCAAGTAGGGCAAGGAACCCCAGCTGCTGGCTGAGAAAGCCAAGGTTTTGACAGCGTGCATTTACCTACCATTGCTTATAGTTGACTCTTCTACAGACACTATTTCATGGGTAGCAGAAGTGGTGGCAACCAATGATGCAGACAGCTATGGTTGTGCTCATGGAAGGGCGACAATCATGCCAAGAACTTATTGATCTTGGAGCCCTTCCAAGGGGAAAAATTATTTGGGATGTGTTTAGATAAAGTTCTGGAGGAGGCATCAGACAAACATAAAAACCACACCCTACAAAGTGTCAGTAGCACCAAAAAAATCCTTTTGCCCCTATGGCCAAAGTGGTTAGTCGGGATCCTCATTCATAGGGTTTCCACAGGGTCAGAATAGAGGATTCGGGTGACAACAGGAGGGGCACAGACTTCGTTTGCAAGGTCCACGGGGTGCAGGGAGAAACAACAGAGCTAACTTCAGGATGGGTTCTCGCCCAGCCAAACTGGAGGCATGACACCATAAGCACACCTGATATAGGGATCCTAAACGTAGGCGGAAGGTTGCAGATTTTCTCCAGTATGTGGGATCTGTCAATATCAGACAACTGAATCAAAATTGCAATAAAATCAGGCTATGCCATAGAATTTCGCAGTTCCCCTGTAAACTCTCTTCTGATCTCCCCAGTGTCCAAAAATCCAGAAAACAAGACTTATGAGGTAGAAATCGTAAGACTGGCAGAAATAGGGGCCATAGAGGAAGTTCCTCCCCTACAAAAAGGAAGGGATTGATCTGGGCGAAATGCTGCTGTTAGTGCCCAAGAAATCTGGGAATGAAGAGCAGTTTTGAATTTGAGGCGGTTGAATTGATCCATCCAGGTGAAGCTGTTTAAATAGAAACCTTAAAATCAATTTGCCTTGCTCTTTCCCAGGAGAAGTGGATGACCTTACTGAATCTGAAAGAAGTGTACCTGCACATGTTGATCCAGGAGACTCCTCGCAAATGGCTATGGTTTGCATACAACAGACATTGGCAATACCAGTCCCTCCCCTTTGCGTTGGCTTCCTCACCACAAACATTTACCAAAGTCTTGATAATGTTGATAGTAAATTTTCATATGGAGGAAATCTATATTCGTGCGTATCTCAATAACCTACCAATATGATCTCTGGTGAAACAGAAACCAGTGGAGGATGCAAACAGGACTATCTCTCATCTCCAGGAGTATGGACAGGGCCCTGAGACAGATGCAGGTCCATGATTCGTGGATTTCCCGTAGAATCCCCCTCCCCCTACGGAATCTCCTGCCCTGCTTCTCCCAGTGCAGAATTTCCAGCCTGTGCTGTGGAGAGGCGAGGCAGGAGATTCCACAATGGGAGGGGGATGAAGAAATACTTGGGGCTTCACTTCCCCTCTCCTCCCCAGGCTGTGTTGGGTGGGGGAGGGGCTGCCAGGGCTTTCCTCCCTTCCCCTTCATAGCCTGGTAAATCAAACAGGCCTACAGTGACGATGGCTCCATTCAGTGCACTCCACATGCAGCTCTTTCTAGCCACTTCCTGGCCCTACAGCGATGTGGCCAGATGATGTCATCTGACTCCACTGCTATAGGAGACCCGTTGGGAGGGGCCAGGAATTACCTAGGAGGAACTGCATGGGGAGTGCACTGAATGCCGCTGCTGCCGCTGCTGCCACTATTACTACAGACCTTGTTTACCAGGCTATGAAGGTGGGGGGAGGTGAGCCCTGGCGCCCCTCCCACCCAACACAGCCGGGTGGGGGGTGCAGCTGGCCCTGTGCTGCATCTGGGAGGCTGGGGAGCCCGGCACAGTTAGGTGCAGAATCGGGCCCTGAGCCTCCTAGACTCCCATGGAATTTTTAAAAAAACTCTGCGGGAGAATTGGGGTCTTGAATATGGGTTCGTGGTGAACTTACAGAAGAGCAGTCTCCAACCATCACAATGCTTGGAATATCTAGATGTGATCCTGGATACTTGATACATGAAAGTATTTGAGGCACAAGCCCTCCAAGACGAGATCCTACACCTGCTTTCCCAAATACAGGACTTCACAAAGATACAATTGAAAACACTAGCTAGGTTGCAGGGTCTACTCATTTCATGCATGCAGCTGGTCCACTGGGTCAGATTCCACTCCAGAACATTGCTACGACCTTACCAGGATCAGTTAATTAAGGGTCTCAACCCATGGGTGAAGATCACACAGCACCTGAAAACAGATCTGCAGTGGTGGTGAACAGGACAAAGTTTTGTCCCAGGTTTTCCCGTGTCACGTTCTCAACGAGTAATCATTACCACAAATGCAAATCTAGCAGGTTGGGGGCCCACACCAAGAACAGAGTGGTCCAGGGAATTTGGTCTCCAAGCGATACGAGACACAGCATCAATTCTTGAACTTAAAGCAATCCCATTAGCTCTCCTGCATTACACTGGTGACATAAGGGGACATCATGTCCCGATGTTTATGGACAACACAACGACCAAGGCGTATGTAAACTATCAAGGCGGGTCAAGGTCGGTGTCAGTGCACAAACTAGCGCAGTCTGCTCAGATGGGCGGAGAGCAACCTGGAATCCATCAATTCGCTACACATTCAAGGCTTGGCGAATGTATGGGTGGACTGTCTCAGCCGGAGACAAATAGACCCAGGAAAATGGTCCATGAGCCACCAAGCATTCTCCCTGATCATAGGCAAGTTTGGACATCCCACGACGGATCTGTTTGCCACGAAAGAGAATATGAAGATGACTCACTTCATGTTCTGTTACCAGGAGATGGGGGTCTCTGGGAGTCAGTGCACTATTGCAATCCTGAATTTGAGGCGGTTGAATCAATTCATCCAGGATGAAGCTGTTCAAAATGGAAATCTTAAAATCACTTCATGTCCCTTTGCCAGGAGACAAGGTTTCTGGGAGTCAATGCACTATTGCAACCCTGGTTATGGATCCTTCTTTATGCCTCCTCCCCCCCCCGCCCCCCCTTTTTGCTCTGATCAGCAGGATGATCAGAAAATTGAATGCAGAGAAGGCAACAATGATCATGGAGGCACCCTTCTGGCCATGGAGACCATGGTTTCTGGATCTAATGTCTCTGGCAACTGCAGACCCACCACTTGTACCTCTGTCCAACATTCTATTGACTCACACCAGTGGCACATGAGAATCCTCAAATATTCAAGCTTAACGGCATGGAGTTTAAGCGCAGAGCCTTGATGAGTTTAGGTTATTCAGACAGGGTACTGAATACTTTGCTTTCTGCTCGGTGACTTTCCATAAGACTTATAATACCAGCATATGTGGTGTGTTTTCTTCCTGTGGTGCTCACGAAAGAAAGCTCAGACCTACGAATGTTTCAAACATCCTTAAGTTCCTTCAATCAGGGCGGGACAAAGGTCTCAAACTGAACACCTTGGCACAACAAATAGCTGCCTTGGATAGTGTAACTTACCTCGCAAAGGGGCTTAAGGTCATCCACATATCAAGAGATTTATGCCAGTAGCAAAACGGATGTCACCACCAGTCGCTCATCATTTCCCTTCATGGGATTTGAATTTAGTTCTAAGGGGTTAGTTCTAGGGCCACCATTTGAACCTCTTAGGTTTCTATATATTTCTTACCTTTAAAGGTAGCCTTTTTAATAGCAATCACCTTGGCACGTTGTGTGTCAGAGCTTAGTGCACTGTCTATAGATCCTCAGTTGTATCTTGAGAGAGGAATTGGTTCTATTAAGACTAAATCTGGCTTTCCTTACTAAAGTGAATTCAATTTTTCGTAGCTCTCAGGAGGTTATTCCGCCCTCCTTTTGCTCCAAACCTAAACAGACAGGAGAGCTTGTGGTATAATCTAGCCATTAAGAGAGCAGTGCAGGTTTACATAGACAGAACGCAGTGTTTTAGACAGACCTCTTCCCATTTTGTTAATTTTTTTAATCTTCAGGAAGGGGATAATAGGGCTTTCAAGACAATGATCTCTAAGTGAATTTCGAGCTGTATCGAGGAGGCCTATAGGATTCAGGATAGGATCTCCCCTCAGTCCATTACAGCCCATTCTCTGGGATAAGCAACTGCTTCTTCACCCTTTAATTCCCGTGCTTCATATGATGAAATATGTAGTGCAGCCACATGGGCTTCTATCCATACGTTTGTAAAATATTATAAAGTTAATGTTGGCAATCTTTGGAGGCCGTGTTCAGGTGCAGAGTCCTCCAAGCAGTGGTATACTTCTTTTTTGAAAAAATCAAGTATTTCTTCCCCCCCCCCCCCAACAGGACTATAGGGGTTGGAGGCTTGGGTACTTCCCCAGTGTTTTAATGATCGCTGTCATGGAGGCCCTGGGAGAAAGGAAAATTGGGTTCTGACCTGATGAATTTTCCCTCATTGGGGTCTCCAGGACAGCCATCAGCCCTCCCATAGTAGATACTTGGATAGCTTAGGAGTTGTCAGGGATTTTCGTTGGTCACGTTGTACATATATTGTTGTTGTTGTTAGCATTTATATAGCTCCAGCTTACAATCTAAAGATGGGGGACGGGAGACAGGGAATGGGGAACAGAGTGGGAGACTAGATAGATAGATATAGGCTTCTAGTTTTTGGTCAAAATTATAAATTTGTTAGGAGTTTTTAATAGGTATTTAATGTAGCTTATTACGACGAGTGCAGGGCTAGGTCCCGTTTGAGCATACTCTGCAAAAGTGGATGTCTGCAGCCTGCTGGTGCTTAGTGAAACCTAACCCCAATGTCTTAATGATGGCTGCCCTGGAGGCCTCATAGAAGGGAAGTTCACCAGGTTAGTACCCAATTTTGAAAAATCTATAAACATGCAATATTACAAAAAAGTTACATTCAACAGAAGTTAAATTTTAAAATATTCACTTACCACTTCATTCAACCTCAACAACAAAGGAAATGACCATTGAGGTTGCTGTCCAATACTGCTTCTCGTAATATTTATTTATTTTATTTTAAAAATGTATTATCCCGCCCCTCCTGCCTCAGGCAGCTCGGGGCGGCTCACATCATGTAAATATAAAATATTTAAAACAGCTGACTTTCATCACAGAATTTCTCAACACCACTTCTCACAGGTAATGCTTACACAAGCTGCTTCTTAGCAATGCTACTCGCACTTTAGCAAGGCAAGGCTGCCCTAGGTATTGCATAAGTGATTGTAGAAGTGCTTGAGAAGTGATTTTTCTCAACAGAATAATGTCTTGTAGAAAGCCAGCACAAAACGTTTGATAGCAATCTGGGTAAATGTTTGTTGGCATTTGATGAAAGTTTGTGAATGCTTTCAAGCCCAACTCCATAGAACAGGGTTTTTGCCCCTCATTTACCTTGCTTGTTGAAAAAGGCCAAGGAGAAGCATTTATGAAGTCACCGACGATGAAGAATCAAGCAGTGCAGCCCATGCTATTTCTGCTAGGGTGGGATCCAGTTCCAGTTCCCAGCATTACTGGTGGGCAGGGTGCTGTGTCCTGTAGGAGCCAAGACCCAGTTCTCAGTCCTGTAGTATGAGGGAAGAAGGTAGTATTGTCAATAAACAGTATAGAGAGGATGGTTCTCTGCCTATCAGGACTCTGCCTTGCTTGCTGCTGCTCCTGGGTGGATGAGGAACTCAGACCCACTCCCAGGTCAGGGGAGGAGAATGGGATGTGGCTGTCAACGTTGTTGGGGTGAAGGAGAGGTGACTAATAAAATCTGGCTCTGTGACGATTTGGACAAGGTTCTAAGACAAGTGCTGCTTTCCTGGCTGCTGCTATTTCAAGAGAGGACCCTATCAAGGTTCTCAGTGTTGATAGACTACTGCATCCTGTTAGGGACTGGGACCTGGATGTCAGTGCTGTTCTTTTCTGTTTGGGGATGGAGGGGACAGAATGGAAGCCGTCACAACAGCAGCAGCAGCCATCTTTAGTGTGTGAGGCTAGAACCACTGCTATTTGTTAAGCTTCTTGTAAGTCAGTGGAAAGGGAAGAACGGGGATTGGCTCAGCCTGTTGGCAATTAGGCTTGGAGAGAGTATTCAAAATCCATTAAAAAAATTATTTATTTTTACTCCAGAATGTTTTCAACTATATACACCTGATGGATCTGTGTCCTTAGTAAGCATTTTTCTGTTTCTAACTTGGCTTGGCTAAATTAAAACGTTACCACTATTTGCTTATGATTTTCTTGGTGAAGAGCTTAGTAAAAGAACGGTACTGATTCAGAAACTTGATGTTATGCTAAAAATTCATGGTGAAATGTAAAAACACTAATTACACCAACAATTTGAGCTTCCCATTTTTCATTACTTTTGTGAGTTTCTTTAATCTGGCCAACCTAGAAGCAACTTAACTATAGGCTCTGCTGAAAAGCTATTCTGAAAGAATAAGTACTGAAGAACAAATAAGTTTGTTTTTTCATGATGATGATTTTTTAAAGTAAACCTCTTGAAAGAAATGATCATTCTAAGCTGGTAGTTGAAGTGTTTTAAGCATTCCACTGTTAAATCCTGTAAAGTCTATAGTGTATAGCGAAAGCCTGGATTGCATTCCTATCATTTATTCAGAAATAAAAAATGTGTCATCTTGATTAAAAAGTTGTTTACCTTGTAATTCAGCATAAGTCATGCAGAAAACTCCCAAAGCTATTATGATTTGCTGTCACCGAGGCCTCTGGCTCCACTGTAAGCTATCTGAGACCTTGGAACATTCTAGCTTGTTCCTTTTCAGAGAACAAGAAGTTCCTGTCTGCTGGATACATACACAATACACAAATGTTTTCTCAAGTATCCGTATCAAAGACTAAGAGTGGGCAGCAATTATATATTTGGGCATTTCCTTCCTATATAGTTACTCCCTGATTATCCCTCAGTTTGCTCAGAGGAAGCCATTTTGTAAAATGCAATTGTCAAAAAATCAACCATAAAGCTGAATTAACAGCTTGAAATCCAACTGAAGGGCATAACTTAGCTGTACTGCCCCAGAAGCAGGTAGTGAACTATTATTGAATCTGGCCTGATGTTTTGCTCCACTTGTTTCAGAACTCCTTTCTATGCAGCTTATTTCCCCTTCTGCAGTGACACAACAGCCCAGGCCTTTGGATTGTGGGGATAGCTGTTGGTGGGGGAGTAGCATAAAGATTAGATATTTGTGATGCAGGCATCCCGTTCAGGGCATAAATAGGTATAGTGTGCCACTTTGCGCCACATGGACATGTTGAGAAACTTGTTATTAAACCTAGAGTTTTCCCCCTTCTCTAAAGAGATTGTGTCCTGGAATTGCATTCTTGGAGAGGTAAGATGTGAGGAATGGGCCAAAGAAGAAAGTAGCTACTGTTAGTGCAGAGTTGATTATATGAATATTAGTGTGTGTTTAACTCAGTCAGCTACTCCTGAAGCTTTCAGATTAACCTAGGTAGAATCATGGAGTTGGAAGGAACCTCATGGGTTGTCTTGTCCACCCCCCAATTAAGCAGGATCTACAGCAGGGGTGGGGAACCTTGGGCTAAGGGACCAAATGTGGCCTATGACTAGCTTTTATTTGGCCCTTTTTGAGTTCCTGGATCTGTCCCATGGATACAGTTCCTACCTCCCACCTGATTAGAATTCAAAGACTGAGCTCAGTGTTAAGGGAGCAGAGGAGAGGGCATGCACACACGGATAGGGGACAGATCCATGGTCTGGTGCCACCTCCTTCTTGAGCGTAGCCAACGTCTGTGCAGCCATCAGAATTTGTACTAATTTTAAAAGTGGTGACCGGGAGGGAAAAGGCTTCCAAGTATGTATACAAATCCTATGGGGGGGGGGGGGGGGGGGAGGTAGAGTACCCTTCCCTCTCTCTTCACCAATCACCCAGGGTCTTAGATACCTCAAGCAGGGAGCTCTACCCCACCAAGCAACCGGGCCTCAAAGGTAAGGCCCTTTTCCCACCTCTGCGTAGGCGTGTTCAGGATACAAACCTATGACCTCTCAATCCAAAGTGAGAATATTATGCCTAGACCAACAGCTGCTCTACTGTTGATGAAGATAACTCAGAGGTAAATTCAAGAAACTTGTGTTCTTTGAGGATCTCCGCGATTCTCACTCTTGGGATTCACTTCCTGCTTCGCAGGTACCTGAAAACTTCTCGTCAGCAGTATCCAGGCAAAACATACCTGGAAGAGACTAGAACATGGTCAGGGCTCCGCCCCTCCATCCCCCTCTCATCCTGAGAAAAGCGCTGGCCTGCATCATGAGGGATGGGCTAGTATAAATAGGGGGAGGAGCCCTCACCGCCTCAGTTCCTTCCAACTGCGTGGCGTTGGAAGACTTCTCAGCGCTGCTCAGCGTTGGTCAGTAGTAAACTGAAAGAAGAAAGAGAAATTTCGTGAGTTATTGAGTGCTGCCCTAGCCCGCGGGGTCCTTTTCCCTGGGTGCAGTCCGCCCCTCGGGGCGAGTGGGAATGCCCAAACAACCGGGTTTTAAAATATGTAGTTCTTGTCCTGCTACCCTGTCGATCAGTGACCGGCACACTCGCTGCTTAGCCTGTTTGGGAGAGGCCCATAATACTCAGGCTTGCAGAGCCTGCTCAGTCTTATCTAGCAGGGCCAAATGGGCCAGGGCTCTCCGTCTACAGGACATATTAACTAAAAGGGCACTAGAGGGTGGAGAAGAGGGGCCTCTCAAGCTCCCCACCCGGCACTCCGCAACACCGGCAATGGAACCGGGACAGAAGACACCGACGGAGCTGGCACAACATGGCTCCGAGGGATCACTGTCGGTACTGAGGCCCATGGTACCGTCTCCGCCCAAGGACAGTTCTCGCACCCCTGGTACCCTCCACTCCATGGAAGGCGGTACCGATGCGCCCCGTGCACATAGCTCTGCCCGTTCCTCAGAGTGAGGTACTAAAAGAGCTGGAGGAGAAAAGAAGAAAAAGAAACGCTCCACATGGGACGCACCGGAACAGGGGACGCGGCGGCTCCACAACTGCATGAAGTATCACAGTTGGACCGATGGGTGTGACGCCGCAGCTACAGCCCCTGCAACCGACGGCACCGGCCGTCCCTCCCCTGCTGCTTACACTACCAGCCACGGTGCCGAGGGACTCGCCCTCCCAATCACTCAGGCGTTACTGCTCGCGGTCCCGATCCCTGTGGAACCGGGACGAGCGCGGAACCCGGCTGAGTTACCATTGGGAATGCAGATCCTGCTCTCCATGCTTCTGCTGTTCACCCTACAACCCGAGGGACAGACGCCACGAGTACGCCTACATCCAAGGCTACTGGTCCTGGAGCCCATCACCCTATAGGGCACGAGCAGATTTTGAGGTCTGAACAAAGTCGGGACTGGAACTTCCCTATGTTCCCCCTTCTTCCACCGAGGGCGGCACCGACAGCAACAATATCTCGTCCCCCACCTTTGGATGCGGGCTCGGTGCTGGTGCCCCAGAACGTCGGTACTGTCGATGCTAGACCCCACGTGTCGGCACCGGAGAGTGCAATGACACAACCACAGGACGAAAGGTTAATACCCTCTGGAGCAATGGAGCTACTAACCTCGCTATTGGGGAACCTGAGAGAGGAGGTGGTACTGCCAGTACCAGCAACAATTACGGTAGCCTCCCCAGGGAGATCGCATCTCGTTCATCTTCCTCGTCATCACCATCACTGGAGGAAGATGAGACAATATCCCTTCCCCCTCCGGATGTCCTATTGGACCCCAATATCTCCTTGACAACCGAGGATTCTAAAGCTTTCCAGGCAATGCTAAGGAGGATGGCATCCTCCCTCCCCAAACTTCCTTCAAGGGTAGTTAAAAAATTCCAAACGGGGCCAATATTTGGGATCTTAGGGGCAGGTGAATCTGGCCACATATTACCGTTGCTAGAACAGCTGTTGGAACCTGCCTCAGCCATCTGGAGTAAACCCGCTTTGGTGTCACCTACTAATAACCTAGTGGACTCCTTATATGCTGTACCGAAGGAGGGGGCTCAGCTCTTTCACAAACACCCCCCCCCCCCAAACTCCCTAGTGATTGCCGCAGCATCGGTAAAAGCCCGAGCGGGAGGGGTGCAGATGTCTCCATCTGATAGGGAGGGAAGGAGACTGGACGTATTGGGAAGGAAAATATTTTCCTCAGACTCCCCGTCATTCAGAATTGCCAATTATGCATCTGCCATGTGTGGCTACCAGCACTGGCTATGGTCAAGGCTCAGCAGCACCACAGACCCGAATGAGATAGCGACTCTCCAGAAGGAAGGCATGCAGATGGCTCAATTTCAGCTGACTGCAAGCATGCACATGGCTGATGCCAATGCCAGAGGCATGGTGTCTGCCATTGCACTCCGGAGGCATGCATGGCTCCATTCCACAGCATTGACACAGGAAAATAAAACAAGAATAGAAGACTTAGCATTTGATTGTGAAGGGCTCTTTGCTGCATCTACGGATGACACCCTGAAAAAAATTGAAGAAATGAATCAAACGGCCAGGTCTACAGGGGTTATACGCACCATCCATAAGAAACCCTACCCCAAATCCCTATGCCTTTTCTCCTATAAGGCCTGCATACCCGTCGTATAACTACAATGCTGGGAAGCGGTTCCAGCAACAGACCTCATTCCAGTACCATCAGTCACAAGGCTCTCAACAGCGCAAGACTTTTAATAGACAGAGAGGTCGAGGCAAAGCACCCTCCAATTCGTCTTCTGGACAGCAGGCGAAGTCACGTATTTAACGACACCTTGGTCAAGGGAAATTATGAGGATAGCCCCTCATTCCAGGACCGACTGTTGCCCTTCCTACACCAGTGGGAAGCCATTTCCACTGACTGCTGGGTCAGCGAAATTATCCAATTAGGCTATGCCATCCAGTTCCACTCCCTCCCTCCTGCCTCTTCCTGCCCGCCCAAGGCGCCCCCCCCCCCCTTCAACTCAGATGCTAGTTGAAATTCAGAAACTTCTCCAGAAGGGAGCCATTGAACCAGTCCCCAAGTCTGAACTTAATACTGGTTTTTATTCTAGATTTTTTTGTGGTTCCTAAAAAGGACAAGTGCTTTCGCCCTATTCTGGACCTTAGACAACTTAATAGGTTTGTCCGTAAATTTAAGTTTCGCATGACCTCCCTACCCATTCTCTTTATGGGTCTGCGGCAAGGCGACTGGTTAGCTTCCCTTGATCTACAGGATGCATATTTTCATATTTCTATCCGTCCATCTCACTGAAAATACTTACGCTTCATTGTAGGAAACCTTCAGTTCCAGTACAGGGCCCTTCCGTTCGGGCTGTCTACGGCACCATGCGTCTTCACCAAACGTGTCGCAGTGGTTGCTGCTTATCTCTGACAGTTAAAGGTCAGAATATTTCCGTATCTAGACGATTGGCTGATCGCAGCTACGTCGCAGCAAGAACTTCAAAGACCTCTGCAGTGGACAATGTCACTGCTCAGGGTCTAGGTTTCGTCATCAGTGTACCCAAATCACAACTACGCCCCTCCCAGCACTTACCCTTTATAGGGGCAATACTAGACACGCGCCAGGCAAAAGCATATCTGCCAACAGAAAGGTTCCTCGCCATAGACCATGCTCTGAATGTTCTTCAATCCCATCCGACCAAGTCACTTCGCTCTTTCCTTCACTTACAGGGACTGATGGCATTCACTACTACGGTGACACCATATGCACGTCTTCACATAAGGCTGCTCCAACTGTGGTTGGTGCAGAACTATACCCCAGCCCTCCATCCGCTCAACATGAAGTTATCAATAACATAAGGACTTCTCAAGAACCTACAGTGGTGGACAGATGCGGACCAAGTCCTAAAGGGAGTGCCGTTCGATCCACCAGGCATCCATACATCGATCACCTGAGACGCCTCTCTAACCGGCTGGAGTGCTCACATGGGAGACATTAAAGTGCACGGACTATGGTCTTCAAAAGAGGCACATCTTCAAATCAACATGTTAGAACTCAGGGCAATACAATGGGCTCTAAAAACCCTACTATCCCACATCAGGGGAAAGAACATTCTGATTATAACAAACAACACCACAGCTATGTGGTATGTCAACAAGCAAGGTGGAGCAAGATCTGCACGCCTATCCGAGGAAGCAGAGACTATCTGGCATTGGTGTATAGGACACAGCATACATGTTCAAGCAATTCATTTGGCAGGCCAAGACAACTCAGTGGCAGACCTTCTCAGCCACAAGATGGCAGACCAGCACGAATAGTCGATGAAAGAGGTGGTTCTACAGGACACTTTTCAGGAATGGGGGACGCCAATGATAGATCTGTTCATTTTGCAAGAGAACATGAAGCTCCCAGAATTCTGGAGCCGGGCAGGACTAGCACCAGGATCAATATCGAATGCCTTTGCGATCTCCTGGCACGGAACCTTCCTCTCTACCTTTCCCCCAGTTCCTCTCCTTCACAGAGTTCTATGCAAGATCAGAACAGACAAGGCCCATCTGATCCTGATCACCCCCTTTTGAACCCGCCAAACCTGGTTCCAAACCTTACAAGCGATGGCATCGCGCCAAGACCCTCCCACTCATACCCGAACTTCTGTCACGGGATCAAGGGAGGATCCTGCATCACAATTTGCAGATGCTCCACCTCTCCGCATGGTTGATCCTGCCCTAGTAAGGAATGCACCTCCAGAAGTCTCGGAGATTATGCTAAATTCCCGGTGATTTTCTACCCATAGGTGGTATGAGATGAAGTGGCAGCGTTTTTCTAAGTGGTGCGAATCACAGTCCATTCCTCTACACGCCCTAAATATGAATCACGTTTTTCTGTATCTTCTGGCCTTGCAGAAATTGTGTCTCCATTCCATCTATAAAGGTGCACCTGGCGGCGCTATCATCACGTCTACAACCAGAAGGCCAAGAAACCTTGTTTTCTCACTTTCTGATGAGATCTTTTTGGAAGGGGTTGGTGAACACTTTCCCACCAAGATCGCAACCTACGCCCCAGTGGGACTTGAACCTGGTTTTATCAAAATTGATGTCCCCTCCCTGAACCCTTAGCCTCATGTACCATGGAGAATCTAACCATCAAGACTACCTTCCTGGTAGCAATCACCTCAGCACAGAGAGTGAACGAACTGACAGCTCTTAGAGCTTCACTGCCTTATATCTTGTTTCATAGAGACAAAGTCGACCTAAGGACTGATCCGACTTTTGTCCCCAAGGTAGTTTCTCCTTTTCACCTGAATCAGACAATTTCGTTACCAGTATTTTTCCCAAAGCCTCACACTTCGCTTGCAGAACGGACGCATCACACTTTGGACATTAAAAGAGCATTAGCTTTTTACATCGAGTGAACCAGGAGCATTAGAGCATGTGGCTCTTTGTTTATATCGTATGGGGGCCAGAGGATTGGAGTCAAGATATCCTCGCAACGGCTTTCCAAATGGATTATCCTATGCATACAAAAGTGTTATGCTTTAGCAAATAAGGTTCCACCCTTGGGCTTAAGAGCACGCTCTACTCGAGCTACTGCTACATCTCTTGCTAATTTCCATGGGATACATCTCTCGGACATATGTAGAGCTGCCACATGGGCATCAGTGCATACCTTTACTAAGCACTATTCACTGGACCTTTCAGCCAGGTCAGACTCCCAGGTGGGGAAAGCGATTGACTTTCTCGACTCCCTCCTCCTTGAGGTAGGTGTTACAACTACTTATGACTCTCCCAAGAGTGAGAATCACAGAGATCCTCGAAGAAGAAATAGAGGTTACTTACCAGTAACTCTGTTCTTCGAGAGAGCTCTGCGTATTCTCACATCCCACCCTCCTTTCCCTCAGTCTGGGATGGACATTGCTGGAACTTTTTTAGCAAAGAACGGGTCAGAGGCAGGAGAAGCCCCTTCTTGTCCTGTTTTATGGGATGAGTTTCGGGCAGTGCTGCCCTCGGATGTGGGGGATGCTCTTGGGACTGTTCGAGCCACCTATTGTGAATTAGATCCGTGCTCGTCCTGGCTGGTTAAAGCTAGCCAGGAGACATTGGGGCCATTGCTGGCGGGGATAGTCAACGGCTCTCTTGGGGAGGGCAGGGTGCCGGGCTGTCTCAAGGCGGTGATGCGGCCCCTGCTCAAGAAGCCAACTTTGGACGTTGACACCCTTGCCAGTTATCGGTCAGTCTCATCTTCCCTTTTTAGGTGGCTCAGCAGCTTCAGGGGTATTTGGACCAGGTTAACTTTATCGATCCCTCGCAGTCGGACTTTCATCCGGGTTATGGCACAGAGACTGTGCAGGTAGCCTTGGCCAACGACCTCTCCCGTGAGTTGCACTGGGGGCGTTCGACCCTGTTGATCCTGTTAGATCTCTTGACTGCATTTGATACCATTGATCATGAGTTGTTGGTAACTTGTCTGCGGGACCGGGCAGAGATTGGCGGGGCTGTTCTTGAATGGTTCCGCTCTTCCCTGGCCGGGAGAACCCAACGTGTGATGCTGGGGGAGTTTTCATATCTTCCCCCTCCCCCCAGGGGCCTCACTTGTGGGGTACTGCAGGGTTCCATCTTATCCCCTCTTTCGTTCAATGTGTACATGCAGCCTTTGGGGGAGGTTGTTAGGGATTATGGAGTGAGTATGTCATCAATATGCTGATGACACCCGGCTATAGCTCTCATTTTCCTCTGACTCAGGCCCGGCAGTCTCGGTGTTTGTCCGCTGTGTGGGATTGGATGAGGGCGAGTCACTTGAGGCTAAATCCTGACAAGATGGAGGTGATGGTTATGGGGAAGGCCGAGGGAGTGGTGGCCCCCATCATTGATGGGGGTCTGCCCTCCCCTGGTTCCTCAGGTCTGGAATCTGGGGCTGCTCCTGGACCCACAGCTCTGCCTGGATGCCCAGGTGGTGGCTGTGGCGAAGGGAGCATTTCGACAATTACATTTGATGCGTCGGTTTAGGCCGTATGTCTCTGACTCTGATCTGGCCACAGTCATCCATGCTTTTATTACCTCAAGACTGGATTACTGCAACACGCTCTACGTGGGGCTACCCTTAGTGCTGGTTCGGAAGCTGCAGCTGGTGCAGAATGCAGTGGACCATCTCTTGACTGGGACGGGCCAACGCAAGCATATTACACCGGTGCTTCGCACTGGTTTCTGGGCCCAATTCAAGGTGTTGGTGTTGACCTTTAAAGCCCTAAACGGCTTGGGCCCCGCCTATCTGCAGGACCGCTTCACCCCTGCGGTCGGTTGGGGGCGCCCTCCTCGGTGTCCCCCGGGTTTACCGGATGTCGTCTATGAGGAGGATGTTCACTGTGGCTGCGCCGCAGCTGTGGAACTCCCTCCTGTCGGAGATTTGCTTGGCTGCTGGCCTCCCCTCTTTCTGTAGACAATGTAAGACCTGGCCTTTTCTGAAGGAGATGGGGTGGGTAGGTAGGGATGAGGTTTTATATTGTTTTTAATAGTAATTACTGTTTATTTTAACGTTTAAAATGTTGTTAAGATGTTGTGAGCCACCTCGAGATGCCTGAGGCAGGAGGGGGCAGCATATAAATTTTGCTATAAATAAATAAATAAAATTATGCAGGTACATATGATGTCAGTCCTTATTTAACACAGAGTAACAATGCTCCAAGGGTGTTCCTATAGGCAGTGATACTGCTATCAGCTGAGGTTCCACAAGGCACACTTCAGGGCTAATTTCTATCTGCTCTTGGAACATTGCTGGCTGGAGAACCACTGATAAGGATCCTATGTTTTTTTCATATTTAAGGAAATTCAATATTTTATTGCTCCAAGAAACCTGGTGCAAGGAGTCCCTGGACCTGGTAGGGTATAGGTCTTTTACAATACCTGCAGTTTCCTACTGCTCCAGGGGAAGGCCCTGTGGTGGGGTTGTTTGTTTTATTTCCGAGGATTTAGAGGTGAAGAAAATTCAGTTTATAAGGGTATACTTTGTAAAGTGCCAGGTACACTGCTGGCGCTATATAAATGTTTGTTAATAATAATAATAGTATCTTCGTCGGCTGTGTGTGCTGTATTTAATGTTGGATCTTTACAACTAATATGTTATTGTCCGATATTCGTCCGATAAATGCCCATGGTTTTGATTTGCCCATATGGCCTCAATTGGAGCAGCAGGTTACTAATTTTATGTCGTCCTTCCCGTCACCTCATTTGATCATGGTCGGGGATTTCAATGCCAGGCTAGGCCCTAATAATAAAGCTTTGGGGCATGTGAGCCACGTGGAATTAAACAGACCGATAACAGGCTTATTGCAGAGGCTTTCCCAGGATCAGAAGATAAATTCTTCTGGCATTGCAATGGCCAATTTTTTGGCAAGTACCGGCCTGGTGGTTTTGAATGGCTCGACGGTGGATGACTTAGACAGGGAATTTACTTTTGTTGCACACCAGGGATCCAGTGTGGTGGACCTTGCAGTGGTTTCTCCTTCCCTTATTCCTGTTATAAGCAAGCTCCAAGTGGACTCGTTGGTGTATGGTGACCATTTTCTCTTAAATATTGAATTGAATGTTACCAACACTATGAGCAGTAATTCTTTGTTTATTGGCCCTGGTGTTGTGCCTTCCGCTTCGGTGCTGTCTACAAGGATCCCCTGGTCTCAGCGCCTATCAGGGGCTGTTGGGCAAACTCTTAATGGACCTGAGTGTATTGAGCTTTTAAAGAGGCCATTTTAAACTGTCCCTCTAGCGAGGCAGCTATTGAGGCTTATAATCTGATTATCCAGCATCTGCAGTCTTTTCTTTCTAAGCAAAGGTCAAGCCCTACGTCCAGGGTTGCTGCAGTATTCTAGGCAACAACCCTGGTTTCAGGCTGAGTGTAGGGCCTTAAAGAAGAAGATGAGGGAGGACTATGCCCATTTTAGATCTAATGCCGAATTGGGCCTGCGAGAAGAATTTTTGGCGCTTAAATCACAATACAGATTTCTGGTTCAAAGGAGGAAGAAGGAATACTTGGAAGGCCAATGGGGCCTCCTGATAACTGCTTCTCGGGAAGGAAATTCCAAGACTTTCTGGGGAATTTTAAATGACACTCTGGGTAAGTGCAGAAGTTCAATCCTCCCCCCCACCCCCAGTTCCTATGGATGCTTGGGAGTCCCACTTTTGTAAGATTTTCCCCTATCAGCCAGGGAGTGATACAGCACCAAGTCTGGATCCTGACCTGCCCGTATGACCGGCAGTCACTGCTCATGAAGTTGTGTCACTAACTGCTCCACTAAAAGTTAATAAGGCTCCCGGAGCTGACTTTCTTCCATCAGAACTCCTCAAACATCAGATAGAATGGTGGTCTCCCCTCCTGGCTGCACTTTTCACGCATATCGTTAGATCAGGAATCATGCCCAAAGGTTGGGGGGACACCACTGTGATCCCTATTTACAAAAGTGGTGCTAGGATATTGCCTTGTAATTACCGGCCCATCAGTTTGTTAAGCGTTATTGGTAAATTATATTCTAAAGATCTGCTAAACCACCTAAGTGATTGACCGAGGTCTAATAAGATGATATTCCCAGAACAGGCAGGGTTCCAACAGGGCCGTTCTGCTATAGACGATTGTTTAACCCTGTCATTTTTGGCGGATAAATATGTAAGTCATAACCGCATGTTTGTTGACCTTAGGGCTGCCTTCGACACTGTCGATAGGAATATGCTATGGGCCAAATTAGGGGACACCTCTATAGGCAAGCATCTATTGGGGCTTCTCAAGGCTATACATTTTCAAACAACTATGGCTGTCAGAGCAGATCAGCTGGGCAATATGGTCAAACGTATCGAGATCACGTCAGGAGTTCACCAGGGTTGTGTACTGGCCCCGGCTTTGTTTATTTTTTTTATTAATGATTTGATTCCCTGTTTGTCAAAATCGATGCATTTTCCACCTAGCTTGGGTTCTCATCTGGTAGGCTGTTTGTTATATGCAGATTACGCGGTCATTCTCTCCCAGACGAGAGTTGGCTTGCAGAGGCAATTAGTCGATCTTGCCATCTATTGTCAATCTAACAACTTGCACATCAATCTTATTAAAACCAAAGTCTTGATTTTTGGGAGGGGAAAAAGAACCTACAGGTGGATGCTTAATGGGGCCAGTTTAGACCAGGTGTATTCTTATAAATATCTTGGTCTTTGTTTCCAAGCCTCTCAGAAGTGGAATCACCACTTTAATCTAGCTAGGGGAAGGGCTAGCGGTAGTATTTCAGCTATTTTGTGCTATTTTTATAGGAGGCAAAGTGGTTTCTTGCAGGCTGCACTTAAGGATCTGGAGGCTAAACCTAGAGCTCAACTTACGTATGGCATGGCTGTATGGGCCTTGCTTGTACCTGTCTGATATGGACAGACTTCAGGCAAAAAGCTTGTATGCACTGGTAAGGGTTCCCAATGGTGTTCCCTCAGAAGCCATCCACTTAAAAATGGGTAAATTACCTTGGAGTTTTGAAATCTGGCGGCAAGCCATTACCTTATGGTTACGGATTAACCACCCGTATAATTTGGGTAATGGTTTATTTTCTTTCCTATGTGAAGATTAATTTGCAAGCTCCTGGAGCAAGGCAGTGTTAGCAAAGATTTGTTCTATGGGTTTGTCCATATCAGCACTATTAATTAAGGAGCCAGCAGCAGCTAGGACAGAGGTCTCTTTACGCTTAAGGGACCTTAGCAGGCAGGAGGATTTGGCCTCTATCACTTCATGTGGGTTTCTAGTGCACTATAAAGATCTGACACCGCACGTAGCAACACAGGCACACTATCTATCATATGCCTGTTCCTTTAGGAAGATATATTTATTTTTGTGTGCTAGGCTAAATGCCCTTCCCTCGCGGGTTTTGGAAGGGAGATTCAGAGCCTTGCCTTACCATCAGAGACTCTGCCCTTTTGTCTACCTTGAAATGGAATCTGCGGGTCATGTCATATCTGCCGCTGTCATCTATATGACAAGATTCGAACTCTTTGGTTGGCTAAGATATTAAAAAACCTTCTGGTCAGGTCCAGGAGAACAGTTAGGAATTATAGAAATCTGGTGTGTGAAAAATGTAAGACCAAAAAAAACACAACCCCCAATAAAAAACCTTCTGGGTAGATCCACCTCAGAAATAGTGAACTACCTTTTGTTAGATAGCTCCATGGAAACAACCCAGGCAGTTATGTCATTTTTAGTAGATGTTTTTATTATTAGGGAGAAGTTCCTTACTTTTAAGTCCATCAGTGATGCCTAATTTATTAGTTGTTATAGTTTTTGTATGTTTGATACTTAGACTTATTCTGATGTATTAATGTTTTTCTTTTATGTATCCGCTCGACGGCATTTTCATTTGGTTGTATTATATGCTATGGCTGAGGCTACGTGTAATTAAATTATTTTATTTGATTTCAGTAACAATGCCACTCTAAAGGTAGAACACAAATCCGGGTGGCAGTCTTAAACATGCTTACTTGTAAGTCCTACTTGATTTTGGTGGTGTTTATTCACACAAGTAAGTGTGCTTAAGATTGTGGCTTTGGTAATTCATTCATCTTAACTCTGCAAGACTACAATATTTGTCAATTGTTCCCTTGTTCAAGAAACGGTTGGAAAGATCTAGAGGATCAGATACTTCTCTCAAAGAAGAAAATGGCTCCTAGGATAAGTTCAGCTCTAGGCTGTAGAATCTGTCTTATTAGAGTAGTGAACCCAAACACTGAGTTGCTAACGTGTGTGCGTGTGTGTGTGTGTGCATGGTATGTACCTTTTTGGCTTAGATCACGTTTTAAATGAAACCATTCATTTAAATAAAAATATCTGAATTTTTTCCATGAACTGCATGATATTAAATGGGTGTATAAAACTTCAATACATGTCATCCATGCTTTAATCACCTCTGGACTGGACTACTGTAACGCACTCTACAAGGGGCTACCTGTGGTGACGATCCGGAGACTGCAGCTGGTGCAGAATGCGACGGCCCGTCTCCTAGTGAGACTGGGCCGTTGAGAGCATATTACACCAGTTCTCTGATCTCTGCACTGGCTTCCTATAGTCTTCCGGGCTCGATTCAAGGTGTTAGTGCTTGCCTATAAAGCCCTAAACAGTCTATGCCCTGCCTATCTTCAGGATCGCCTCACCACCTGGGCTCTGGATTAGCCCCTGTGGTCGTCTGGGGGCACCCTCCTCAAGGTCCCCCAATGTTCTATGGGGCCAATGGAGAGGGCATTTTCAGTGGCTGCACCGAGGCTGTAGAATTCCCTCCTGGTGGAGGCCCGATTGGCCGTGGACCTTTCTTCTTTTCAACGAGGTTGCAAAACCTGCCTGTTCCACCAGGCGTTTGGCGGGGCAGATGGGTGAGGGTGGTGGGGGGGGAGGGAAGTGGGTTAGGGGAGTGAGGGGAGGGATTTTAATCCTCCTGGTATGAGTTTTTATTTATTTTAAAATTGTTGTTGTAAGCCGCCCCGAGCTGCTGTGTCGGGACGGGCGGAGTATTAAGTCTTTTAAATAAATAAATGAACTTATAACTTTAAATTAATTTGTTGGCTTACAAAATACTGCCTCCAGTTGATATTTCCTATTGAGTCTTTGACTACTGCTAAATAATATTTAGTAGTAAGTAAAACAAAAGCTGTTTCATCATATCCTTAATTGCCACTTAAAAATTATGGATAACTTACCTATTTTTGCTGTATCAGTATTCTTCGACAGTTTTCAAAAACTTTGAATCACTAAGTAATTCTGTATTGATTTAGGCCACTTTCACACATTACCTGGGGAGAGGAGAGAAACTTCTGTCAAGAGTAATTTTGGCCCTCCTATGACGGGAATTAGTGCATGTGTGAATGTGCTATTCTGCTTTTATGCTGCGAGAACACTTGTGCACGACAGCGTCTCCAAATGGTACTTTTAAAATGACAGGTGTGCTGTCAAATGGCATAAAAGCAAAACAGTGCATTCACATGTGCACTAAATCCCATCATAAGAGAGCCTCAATTGCTCTGATGGAAGTTCCCCTGCCCCTGGCAAAGTGTGAAAGTAGATTTAATAGTGGCTGGAAAACATAAGTTACTTCATTCTGTGTGCAAAAAAGGTGAAGTTTCCAAAATTATATTACAGTATTTAGTAGTGCGAGGCTTTTGTTTCTAAATAACTTATGTGCTTTTGAAAATCCTAGTATAATATTCGTGGTGATCCTGTAATAACTGAACGGGTGTGATGATTATTAGAAATATAGCTAAAATTGTTTAAAGTGGGGCTATTAATATAAATCCTAATTCAACATGAAAATGTGAACGATTCTTCTGCTTTTTTCCATGCAAAGGGTGAAATCAAAATTGCTGTTTCTATTGAAGACGAAGCCAACAAAGACCTGCCTCCTGCTGCTCTGCTCTATAGGCCAGTTCGTCAGTATGTTTATGGAGTTCTGTTTAGTTTGGCAGAAAGCAGAAAGAAAACTGAAAGACTTGCTTTTAGAAAGAACAGACTTCCACCAGAATGTATGTACCATACAATCCACTTTTTTTATTTCTCTTCAGATTTTCAGCGGATTTGAATTTTTAGCATAACTGAAAATGAGTTTGCATAACTGTTAGGGCCTTAAGAATGTAGCTGATATGAAACTCTGTTTTCAGTGCAAAAATGTCAAGTTTTATAGGTGGCTAGAAAAGGTTAAAAAGATTTTTCTCGTGACTGTAAATAACGTTTTTAAATTAGAAAGGCGCCTTGAAAAATATGCAGTTTTGGCTATCTGTTTTGTTGGGGTAGGGGGTTGAGGCTTTTTTGACTTTTAAGTAGTGTACTATCTGTAGTACTGACTTGATATTAAAGTCATTGTTACGTTAGCACTTAAATATATTCAATATTCTCATTTTCATAGAAAGTATAAAATGCATATTTGACCGTTCTGTCCTTTTCTTCCTTCTGAAATGATCTAATTAGTTAATATATATTGTCTGATGTGCTCCAGTGGAATTTAGAGTTGTGCCTTTTTTATGTTGGCACATGAAAAACAAATCTTTTAATCCTGTAATATGCTTGTGTTTCTGTTTATAAAAATAGGCCAGTTTACAACTAAAATCTGCTCTTCTTGTGAGCAGATATGTTGGTGTAGTAACTTGCAAATGCAATCAAAAGGTTGAATGTTAATCAGATATTTACGTTTTTAGCTTTATAGCTGCCAGTAATTAATTTAATTCCAGAAAATCCCATCTTCTGGAATCATAGGGTTTGTAAAACACACACAACCCCCCCAAAACAAAGTTGGCCTCTGTAAGATTTCTCAAATGTTGCGTAGCTGTCATAGGGACAGGGGGGACATTTGTCCTGGGACCCAAGCTGGGGTTGGCACAGGGCCCAAGCTGGGGGGAGCTGTTGTGGTGTGGTCGGGCGAAGACTGAGTGGATGTTCCTGCAGTGCGCATGGCACGGGTTGGAGCAAGCACTGGTGGTGGCAGCAACACAAGGCAGGCAGACGCAGCTGCAACCCCCAGGACTCAGGCACAGCAAGCGGAGGGAGGGAGAGACACCATGGTGTCAGGACTAGAGGTGGTCAGAAAGGAAGGGGGGAGTGTGGTGGTCTGGTGTCACCCATCAGAGAAGTTTGAAAGCAGTGGGGGTGGTTGGGGAGTGGTAGTGCCCTGCCCTTGGATTGGAAAGTTGAGAGTGAGGAGTGGAGCATTTCTCCCCCCCCCCCCCCCCTTCCTCCTAGGGCCTGAGGGGTGGGGGGATTGGGGGGCAAGGAGGGGAGTCGAGGTGGGGGGCTGGGAGGGACAGGGCGGCTGTGTGGGAGCAGGTGGTCGGGGGGGGACTCTGTGAGGGCAGGGAGTATGTTGCTGTAGGCAAGTATGTGTTTTCTTTCTTTACCATGTAAGTTGACAACAGTTTTCTGCAATAAGGATGCTTAGGAAAGGAAAGAGAGTGAGGGTGGGACAGGGGAGAGTATGGTGATTGGGGTGGGGTGGGGCGGGCCAAGTCCCATTTCTTGAACCTGGGCCCATTCCAACTTAGCTGCGCCCCTGCACCACATATTGAATTGATAATTGTCAACAGAAGTTAGCAAAATTATTTAGTTGTAGGTTTCTCCGGTCAGTAGTTCAACTGTCATTGGATATTTGCAAAAACAGGTGTTGCATAGAGCTTCAATTTATTTTTATTTTTTTAAAATCTGCCTTGGAAGAAGCAGTCAAGGGAGCCCATTCAGAACTTGATTCTGTTTGATTTCCTTCTCCCTCTCAAACAGACTTCCAGATCCACACACTCACTCATGCAGAGATTTCTAAAACCACTTGTGAATAATAGCTTTAGAATATTGGTTTGAAAATAATAAAGTTCTTTTCAGTGTGCATTATTATTGGTTTGGATCATTATAAGCTATATAAAAAATTACTCGCTTTTATGCACTCACAGATTCAAGGTCAGAGGTGTTCAAAACTGAGAGTGCTAAAACACTTAACTGTTTCAACTCTAAGCAGTTTCCTTTCTCTCATAATAATCCCAAAGTCCCTTAGAATTTCTGGCTTTTCTCTATGGTTTCTCACTTTACTCTAGGCTTCAATCTGGGGAGGAAACAGGACGTGTTGCCTTAGGACTACTCCACAGGATAGAGAGGGCTAAAGGAGGGCAGTTAGGTAGCCTTGGAGACATTGGGGGGTACGGATGGGCGAACAGATCGCGGTTTGGGTTCGGCCGTTTGGTTCGGCTGCATTCGGTTCGGCCGTTCAGTTTGTTCAGCTGTTCGGTTCAGGTTTGGTCGTTGGGGGAAAAAAGTATCGCAAGAGCATATGGAGCCGTGATCGCGCCGGAAAATGGAAATTCAAGTGCGTGCAGAGCTGTGTGACGAGTGAGTGTGTGTTTGGGTGGCTGTTTGGTTTGTGTGTTTTGGCTGTGTTTGGGTGTGCTGTTGTTGTTGTGATTGGTGAGTGTTGGTGTGTTGTGGGTGACTGACTGTGTGGTTTGGTTGTGTGTGATTAAAAAAAAAAAAAAAATGAAGAAAGCTGTGGTGCTTCTTCCCCGGCTGGGGGCCAAGTTGCCGCTTGAGGAGGAGGAGGAAGAGGTCGCTGGCACTGCCCCTACTACACCTCCGGTGGTGGTGTCCGGCTCCTCGGCTGAGGAGCAAGCGGTGGGTTCAGGAGGCGCTCCCAGGTTTGTAAACTTCTTTTTTACTTTCAGGACAAGAAAGGCTCTATCGGTTAGAGCGAACTCAGTGGCGTGCGCGTGGGTGGTGGGCATCAGTCAGGCACAAACAGTGGGCATCAGCGTGTGGCAACGGATATCTGCCACACAGAGAGAGGGTACTGTAGTGTGGGGGGCTCTGGCACGAGCAGCAGCACCCCCACCCAAACATGACATGTGACAGGCTAGCAAGGGTCTCCAGTTGCCATCCCATTCCCTACACACACCCAAATAAGGGCAAGATCTTTCCAGCCAGGGTCACATCTCCCGTTGCCATCCCTAGCACCCCAAGGAGGGCAGGATTTGCACGTGCCAGCCAGGGCCTTCCTAGTTGCATTTCCAAGCATCCCCTAGCACCCCGGGAGGGCAGGATTTGCACGTGCCAGCCAGGGGCTTTCTAGTTGCAATCTGTAGCATTCCCTTGCACCCCCGGGAAGGCAGGATTTGCAGTGCATGTGCTTTTAGTTGCAATCTCTAGCACCCCAAGGAGGGAGGACTAGAGGCATCATCATAATAAATGCATGATATTACTTTGGTGTTTTTAATATGTTCCCATTTCAGAGAGGAATCGGATGCCGACCCCAGCACTGGTGCCAGGACCAGGCCAAGGAGGAGGACCCTAGACAGAGATCGCCATCGCCACTGCCAGTGACACCCCCAGACATTTGGCGCCAGAAGTCAAATGTCTGGAGGATTTTTGACAAGGGCGATGGATTTGCCACATGCAAGGTATGGCACGGGGACTGGAACAACAGGGAATGAATTGCCCTATGACCTGACCTGTTAGGAATGCAGAGAGAGATGGGCCACCCAGTCCACCCACTTGTGGAGACAGAATGCAGGCAGGGCTTGAATGACAGACCATTGGTCTGACACAGTATGGCACTACTTATGTTCCTATCTTTTTCTGCTCTTTTTAGCACTGCAAGAAAAGATTGCAGCAGCAGAAGGAGGGGACCACTTCAGGGCTCATCTCCCACATTGAGCACACCCATGGCATGACAGTGAGGCGGCAGGGAGATGAGTCTGGTGTGGCCGAGGAGCCTCCGCGCCAGAAGAAAGGGGGGGGATGGCATGTACACCTTTGGCCCTCCAGCCCTGATGTGGAGACCCACGGCCTATGGAGAATGCAGAGGCCAAGGCCTTTCGGGACCAGTTGCAGCGGCCCACCCGGGATTTCATGGCCGAGATCCAGCAGTCTGCAGCCACCATGGAGAATCGCCTGGTGGAGCAGTTGCAGGCGGTCCAGGTGGAGAGGCAGAAGGTGGAGGCATACGGGCAGTATGTCTCCGCCAAGATGGACCGCCTGCAAATGTTACCACCAGGTGCTCTCCAGGTGGCATCGGGACCTGGAAGGGGCCCTGAACTTTGCTGTCTCCCATGGTTACGAGCTGCCAGAGTCCTGGGTGGCCGGCCCTCAGCCCTGTGCTGCGCCCCAACGGCTGTTGCCTTTCCCCCAAGTCCTGGGGGACAGGCCCAGAGACTTAGTTTAATTTATAAGTTTCCTTTGAATGTTTGCTTTTGTTTTTTAGAATGTTGTTGTTGTTGTTTTATTATGTAAATAGTTTTAATAAAAGTTGTTGTATTTCTTTTTATGAGCTTCGTGTGACCAATCCAGTCTTTTATCCCTATGCGCTGAAGTTGGCAGTAGCAGCAGGTATAGGAATGCACACAGGCAGGCAGGCACATATAAAACGTTGTGTGTTATATTCCATCTCATTACGGTAGGTTTGCTGTGTGCTGGATATGGACAATGGACATTGAGGCTCATGAGCACAGATGGGAGTTCTCCCTGGTTCTGGCAGGTGCCAGCCAGAGGCTATACCAGCCTCTCCCCCTCTAGCCCCCATCTCCCTCGTTCTAGCTGGGAACCTCTCTCTCTGGCCATATAGTGCAGGTGACAGCATGGGTGGGATCGTGTCTGTCTCTCCTTCAAGCAGTGGGTGGACTTCCCCTCTCTCTCTCTCTCTCTCTCTCTCTCTCTCTCT
>QEPC01004593.1:3209039-3222169 GCA_003113815.1 Sphenodon punctatus | reverse complement strand
TTAAGATTCTTTTAGGATTGAGATCATCCGAGGTGAGCTCCAAATCGTCAGAAGGCAAGCATACATCATCACTGCAGAAATCCTCAAGGAACTCAGCATTGAATGTAGGTTGCACAAATGGATACACGTGTGCCATCGGTCAAATCTGTGAAGTGGAGAGCATTCAGAATGTCATCCGTACAGATGTGTGGACACGGACAGTCGATCCTAAGAGATAGACGAGCGTTGTTGCGAAGGGACGGGAGATCATAATAGCCTCCGTTTCCTGCAGCTGATTGTAAGGTAGTCAGGTACAGGATCATCCATTCTGCCCCACTGAAACATTCACCCAGCCCCTGCCTGCCGGCGCACTAATCCGAGCTCTTGCAGTCTACAAGATTGAGGAGCAAATGGCTGATGTGCAATAGCAGCAGCAGCAGACATTGGGTTGCTGGGCCAGAACCCGTGGCACAGACAGCATAGGTGGCATTGGCAGCAGCGGCAGACATTGGATTGCCAGGGCACAGTACCTGTGGCACAGCAGCAGCAGGATTGACAGCGCCCTGTGAGCAGAATGACGGCCCCAGACCCATCATGGTGGATCCTAGGGCTAGAAGAGTGGCAGCGTGTTGATATTGGCCACAGCCCTCCCTGCCAGTAACGTAGGCCCCAGAACCCTGATGGTGGGTCCTGGGGCTGGAGAAGTTTGAAGGCTGAAATGGAGAAGGGTTCCATGTGAACATTAGTTGAACATGTCAGTCGATCCTGATAGATAGGCAAACACCATTCTGTCTTCAAGGCCCTCACAGATAATGAAAGATACATCACGGACACGTACCTGGAGGAAGAGCTGGCTGAGTTTCTCTTCCTCGCAGTACTTGATTGGAAAGTTCATCACAATACCCCAAGGGTTCTACAGGAGAAAATCTTCCACAGCAAGATGCATTGCTCCTTATATGACAAAAGACTTGGGGTTGCTTATCCAGGGATTTGGGAGTGGGGTTTTGTTGTGGAGTAGTTCAATTTCCCAGGCAGCAACCTGAGAGGTTTAACAGTGCTTGACAGTTGGAGCTAAACAAGGGCAGTCCAGCAGGACATGTGCTTGGACCCCCTGACAGTGGGTTCTGGGGCTGGAGTGGCTGCTTCTTGATGTAGTTGATGAAAATTGGTTCTCTGTGTGAGGAATGATGGCCCCGGACCCATCACGGTGGGTCTTGGGGCTAGAGTGGCAGCTTCTAGATACATATTGGCCACAGGCTCAGCCCTCCCTGCCTGTAACTTGGCCCCAGAACCCTGAGGGCGGGTCCTGGGACTGGAGCGGCTGCGTCTTGCTGCAGTGGAACGACATCAGAATGCGCAAGGAATAATGGCCCCGGACCCATCACGGTGGGTCCTAGGGCTAGAGTGGCAGCTTCTGGATCTTGGCCGCAGCCCTCCCTGCCTGTAACTTGGCCCCAGAACCCTGGCGGTGGGTCCTGGGGCTGGAATGACTGCTTCTTGTCATGCGGTGGAGCGATGGCTCTCTGTGAGTGGAATGATGGGCTCCAGAACCCATGGCGCAGAAAGCATAGGCGGCATTGGCAGCAGCAGCAGACATTGGATTGCCGGGGCGCAGAACCCGTGGCACAGACAGCACATAGGCCTGGGGCCCATTGGTACTAGCACCAGCCAACATTGGTTGCCAGGGTACAGAACCCTTGGCACAGACAGCATATAGGCCTGGCCTGGGGGCCATTAGCACTAGCACCAGCAGACATTGGTTGCCGGGGCAGGCAGTCAGGCAGATGGAGGCAGGGTTCGAGCTTTGCAACCTGGGTGGGCGGGCGGGCGGGCAGGCAGGCAGACAGGCAGCATGGCATGAGAGGTAGTAGGGGAGGCAGGCTTTGGCAGGCTTTGAGCTAGTCAACCTGGGTGGGAAGATAGGCACCTTGGCATGGGAGGCAGGAAGGCAGACTGAGGCGTTCTTGGAGCTTGGCGGCAAGCTGGGCGGGCAGTCAGTCAGCGTGGCATGGGAGGCAGTAGAGCAGGCAGGCTGCGACATTGGCAGCAGGGCACTCAGGCTAGCAAAGACTGTGCAGCGCAAGCGCAAGAGAGCACTCAGGCTAGCAAAGACTGTGCAGCGCGAGAGAGCGAGAGCCAATCAGTATCACATAGGCGGGCCATAGCCATAGGCTGGCTCGCAGGCTTAGTTTGTTTCCTAATGCCACCTTGCGTCATGAGGTCAGTCAGGTAAGGCGGCCGAGGCCGTCTAGTATCAGAGAGAGAGAGAGAGAGGCAGGGCGGGTGCCAGGCATTGGGAGGGAGGGTCAGCAGCACAGGAGCAGTAGCCCTAGCCCAGGTTCAGGAGGAGGAGGAGCCCCGTCCCAAGACTGCCCTGGCATGGGATGGCGTGTGCCACTACACCATCACTCCTTGTCCAGGGGCAGCTTGGGGAATCCCAGCAGTGGAAGGTTCACCTTCAGGAACAGCAACTGCTCCATCAACATGGCCCCCAGTCTCAGGCGGTGCGGGGCGCAAATGTCCTCCGCGATGGAGAACACCCTCTCGCTGGGGATGCTGGTTGGTGGGCAGGACAGGATAATCTTGGCCACTTTGGACAGGGCCAGCCACACGTTGGCCTTGCCAGCCCAGTAAGCCAAGGGATCGCTGCTGGAATCAATGCATGGCTCCTCCTCCAGGTAGGTCGCCACTGTTGCTGAAGCGCCATCATACTCCCTCTGGTAGGTTTGGGTGGGCACCACCTGCCCCACTGCCCTCAGCCACGCTGCTTGCCGTTTTGTGCTGGGCCCCATGCTCCCCAGAGTGGACTGGACAGAGGAGGAGCTGCTGGTGGTAGGGGTCCTGCTGCTGCTCATCCTGCTGCTGGTGCTGCTGCTACCGCTATGCCTGGGAGCAGGGATAGACGCAGATGGCTGGAAGGGGTCGCTGCTCCCACTCCCACCATCCTCAGGGACGTCCTGCTGCATGGCCCGCTCTGCCTGCCGGACCTTCTGCACCAGCGCAACCTTCCAGAGGCCATAGACCGCTGTCTCACGTGCCATGCTGCCCTTGATCCTGGGGTCCAGCATGGTTGCCAGGACATATTTGTCCTGGCGCAGGAGCTCGTCAAAGCGCGCACTCAGCCTCGCCTTCAGTTTCCGCGCAAGGTCAATCGCCTCATCTGACATCCTCCTGCCCTGAGGGTCACAATCCCCCTCCCCCCCCCGAATCTCATCCAGGCTGCTGCAAAGACTATGGACCAGCGGGGTCACCTGGCTGAGGGTGGCGGTGGAGCTGCTCAAGGTCTCCGTGACAGCCAGGAATGGTCTCAGGACAAAGATCGTGTGAGCGAGAATCTCCCATTCCTCCCTGTGGTACCCTGGAAGTGCCTCATTGTCTGTCTCCAGTTCCACCTGATGTAGGGCGGCTTTCTGTTCAAGAAGCTGCTCGAGCATCAGGAAGGTAGAATTCCACCTGGTGGAGACATCCTGGAGCAGCGTGTGCACCGGGGACCCTTGCTCGGCCTGCTTCTTCTGGAGGAGCTCGCTGCCCTTCACGCTGCAGTTGAAGAAGCCCGCCAGCTTCCTCCCCCGCTTGACCAGGGAGCTAAGGGTGCCTGGCCCAATCCCCTTCTCCCCCAAGCCCAGAGTGTCCTTCACCATGAGATGGAGGGTGTGTGCGGTTCAAGGGATGCTTGTGAAGCCCCCGTCACGGACTGTCTTTAGTATATTGGCTGCGTTGTCCGTGACCACACACCCCTTGGTGAAGATTGTGCCTGGCGTGACCCACTCTCTCACTTTGGTGGCCAGGGCTGCCTCGAGGTGTGAGAGCTGTCCACGACTTGGGCCTTGCTTCAGGCCCACCTATACCGTGCTTCAGGTCCCCTCCTGCCACTGCCAAGCGCTGCCTCTGGGTCCTGCCACCAGTGTGCAGTCATTGCCAGGTAGGTGTGCTGGGCGTTTCTGGCGGACCACAGGTCAGTGGTAAAGTGGACCGTGGACCTCCCAGCTCCTGCCAGCAGCTCCCTCATCCTCTCCTTCAAAGCCCCGTAGAGCTGTGGCACCACGGTCCGACTCAGGGTGGAGCGGGAAGGCATCTTAAAGTTGGGGGCCAGGGACCCAGTCAGCCGCTGGAAGCCCTTGTCCTCCACAATTGACAAGAACTGCCCATCCAGGGCAATCATTTCTGCCAACAGGCGCTCGGCTTTCCCTTGGAAGCCAATGCCACAGCGCCCTGACGATGGCCTGGTCAGATCCCCCCACCCCATCTCCTCCATGGTGGACTGACGGTGCTACTGGGGAGGCTTCTGCTGCTGTTCTGCCCCCATACTGCTCCTGCTGCTAGAGGCAGCAGCAGTTGGTGCAGGACGCTGGCCTGCTGAAGGAGCCGAGCGACTGGCCGCTGCAATCGGGAACCCCCTGGCATCCACTTCCCCTGCCTTCCTGCTGAGCAACAGAACACTGTGGCATGCCTTGAGGTACCTCGTTGTGCCAGTTGTGCCAAGGCTGGCGAGCACCTGCCCACACTTCACCACCTTTATTGCACAGCGTGCACTGCACCTCTCTGGGATCATCTGCCCGCACCTGCTTAAAATGATCCCAGACTGAGGATTCCCCCCCCCGCCGCCTTCTTGCCTGCCCCAGCGGACGCACTGCTGCCAGCGCTGCTGGGAGGGGGAGAAGTTTGGGGCACTTGGCGACGCAGCTCTGGGAGGAGGGTCAGACATCGCCTCAGCTACAGACATCTCTGCGGCACTAGTGTCTGCCTCTTCCTCACTGTCCGCGATCACGGTGATATCCCGTGAAGGGGAGTACTGGGACCCTGAGGCTAGACTGCCCATGACCAGCATGCTGCTGGCACTCTCCCTGTGCCCCCCCCGTAACTGCTAGTGCTGCTGATGCTGCTACTCCTCTCCCTACTGACGTTGCCCGGGGATCGGGCCCTGCCTCTAGCAGCCGGGGTGGGATCCACTGGCTCTGGACTGCTGGGGATTGCCTTGACAGTGGGGGACATTGGTGGCCCTGGAAGAACATCAGAAGCAGCACCTGCTCCAGCACCAGCAGAGACAGACGCAGCCTCAAGTCTTGCAGCTTCCGCCAGCTGTATCTGGTGCGGAGGCTGCGCCCATACATCTCCAGACCCGACCTGACCACTCTCATCCATGCCTTCGTTACCTCGAGGCTTGACTACTGCAACGTGCTCTACGTGGGACTTCCCTTGATATTGGTTCGGAGGCTGCAGCTGGTGCAGAATTTGGCGGCCCGTCTCCTTATGGGGACGGGCCGCCGTGAGCACATTACACCAGTGCTCTGTTCTCTACACTGGCTGCCTATAGCGTACCGAGCCAAGTTCAAGGTGCTAGTATTGGTATACAAAGCCCTATACGGTCTCGGCCCCTCTTATCTCAGGGACCGCCTCACCTTCCGTGACTCCGGACAGACCCTCCAATCCACTGGGGGCACTTATCTAGAGGTTCCCCCATGTAAGGTGGGGGGGCCACCATGGAGAGGGCGTTCTCGGTGGTTGGGCCACGGTTGTGGAACTTCTTTCCGAAGGAAGCCCGCCTGGCCCCGGGTCTGCTCGCCTTTCGGCGGGCATGCAAGACTTGGCTGTTCGCCCAGGCCTTTGGAGGAGAGGGGGGGGAGGGAGGGGTAAATGGGGGAGATTGGTGGGGTGGGGAATTTGGGAATTAGAGGGTAGGGTTAGGATTGAGGGGTTTAAAATTATTTTTAAAGTGATGTTGGTTTTAGTGTATTTTATTGTTTTATCGTATTGTTAGCCGCCCCGAGATGACGTGGGCATGAGGGGGCGGGGGCGGCATAAAAATTCCATGAAATAAATAAATAAATAAAATAAATGAAAGAACAGGGGAAGGGAATCGGGGATGGAATATATGGGGGAGGGAAAGGATTTAATGGAGGTGGGAAGGAGGAAGGAAGATTGAACACAGGGAACACAGGAAGGGGTAAAAACAAAAAATTATCACTAAATCTATCTAAGCTAAGCTAAATAAATGAATGAGAATATGGGGGGCAAATGGGCTGGATGGGTGAAATGCGAGGAGGATGGCTGGATTGGGGAGCTGGAAAATGCTGGAAGAGGGAGCCTTCTGAAACGCCTGCTGTTCAGGAACAGTGACTAGCTCAGAAGATGTTCGGAAGGGGAGATGCAGACAGTTTTGTTTTTTGCTGCATCCACCTCACCGCAAGCCACATTGGCTCCGTGCAGCCTAACCCATGGCCAATCGCAGACTGCGAAGCCAGTGATCTGAGGCGAAAAGGGATGGTGATTCGGCAGGCTGACTGCTACTCCAAGCCAGTCTCCACCCTCCACCCCTGGTGCCTTGTAGTCTGCTCCTCAGCTGAATCAGATGACTCCCCCTCCCTGCTACGTTTGGCCTTCCAGTGACCTGACACAGTGACACCACATTTTAGCCACCCGAACACGATCCGAGCTGACCGAACTGTTCGGTCATTTCGACTTTCGGAATTGAGTTCGGTTCGGTCAGTTCATGTTCAGGATCGGGTTCTGTCGTCCGAACAGGCTGAGTTTGGGCCGAACTCCGAACTTCCGAACTGCATTCGCCCATCCCTATTGGGGGGCTTGGGAGCTCTGTGGCCACTAGTAAGCAAGGATGCTGGTGCTCTGTATCGTACTCCACTGCTTGATAAATGAGAAGTAATAAATAGGATATACTCCTTTTCCTAAAGAACTTCAAGTCTAAAAGGACAAAAAATTATGAGGGAAAGGGATACATCACACAAGGAAAAGCGAACCAGGACAGGGGGAAACAAGTAGTGGTAATTCTCATAGTTTTGTAAAATGTATGTATGCGTTATGGTTATGTAGGATAGAGTGAATAAAGAATACAGAGAGATTCTGCCAGGGAGATTGAGAAAAATGACACTGATAAATATTAACATTTTTCATTTCATATGATTTGTCAGCTCTTTTAACAGGTGTTTTACTGAACATGTACAGCAAACATAGGCATGTTTGGTCTCTTCCCCTCTAGCAGTTGATTGGATTGCTAAAATGTTCTGCTAATTTGCAAGTGCATAGCTAATTGCTAATTGAAAATATTGCAGTTAATATAGTACTTTCAATGGTGTATCAGCATTAATGGTTGCTGATGAGAAGTACTTTGCTTGATAGTGGTCCTGTTGTCAGAGACCTCATCCAGTCAGATGAACCTAGGAATCAAATTCTTACTGCAAAGTCCTTAGATGGAATGTGGACACCATGTTGGTCCCAAGTCAGACAGAGACAAAGTGGTTCGTATGATATCTTTTATTGGACCAACTGTTGTTGGTGGAAATAAGCATGCTTATGAGGAAGGGCCCTGTGTGGCCTGAAAGCTTGCTATTTTATTTATTTATATTTATTTGTTCAATGATTTGTATCCTGCTCCCTCCAGCCCTACAGCAGCTCGGGCTGGCTCACAAGATATTTAAAACAATATATAAAAACAATACATTAAAGGGATTACTAAAACAATAAAAACAACAACAAAAAGGTAAAACCACTGGTAAAAACCCCACCCTTATTTCCCCCCTTCCCCCAAAGGCCTGGATGAACAGCTAGGTCTTACAGGCCTGACGAAAGGCAACAGGCTGAGAGTCAGGCGAGTTTTCTCTGGGAGGAAGTTCCACAGCTGTGGTGCGGTCACTGAGAAAACCATCTCCAAGAAGGCGCCCCTGGTAGACCGCAGAGGTCGCTCCATGGCCCAGGGAGTGAGATGGTCTCTCAGACCGTGTAGGGCTTTAAAGGTCAAAACCAGCACCTTAAATTGGGCCCGGAGCGCTATAGGCAGTCAGTGCAGAGTCTGGAGCAGCTTCCGAGTCATTACCAAGGGCAGCCCTACATAGAGCGTGTTGCAGTAATCCAGCCTTGAGGTGATGAATGCATGGATGACGGTGGCCAGGTCAGAGCTTGAAACATATGGCTGGATCCTAGGCACAAGATGTAATTGGTGAAAAACTCCCTTTGCCATAGCCTCCACCTGACGATCCAGGCGGAGGCCAGGGACTAACAGAACCCCCAAACTCCGCACCTGCGGGGCTAGCGGGGGGCAGATCCCCTCCACTGCCCTACCCACCAACATCACTTCCGTCTTATCAGGATTCAGCTTCAGTCTGCTCAGCCTCATCCAGTAACTCACTGCTAGCAAGCATTGGGAAAGCACTGAGACTGCAGGACCTGGGTTCGTTGAAAAAGAGAGGTAAAGCTGGTTATCATCAACATACTGGTAGCAACGCACACAAAATCGTCTCACGACCTCATCCAGAGGCTTTTATTTATTTATTTATTTATTTATTTGCATTTATTGGCTGCCCCCTCATGTCCACGGCATACCGGGGTGACTTACAGCAAATAAAACAACAATAAAAAATCATAAAACATTACATCAAGGATAAAATGATTAAAAAAGAATAATCTCCACCCCCCGCAACCTATCCCACCCTCCCCTCTGAAGGCCTGGGCAAGCTGCCAGGTCTTACAGGCGCGACGAAATGCCATCAGAACCTGGGCCAGGTGAGCTTCCTCCAGGAGGGAGTTCCAGTTGCGGCCCGGCCACCAAGAACGCCCTCTCCATTGTGGCCCCCCGTTTAACACGGGGGACGTCCAAGTAGGCGCCCCCAGCAGACTGTAGGTGTCTCTCTGAGGCGTGGAGGGCGAGGCGGTCCTCAAGGTATGAGGGGCCCAGACCATGTAGGGCTTTATAGATCAACACCAACACCTTGAATCTGGCTTGGTATTCTATAGGCAGCCAGTGCAGAGCACGGGTGTTACATGCTCTGCCTCCTTGTCCCTGTGAGGAGACAGGCCGCAGCATTCTGCAGCAGCTGCAGCCTCTGAACCAGAGCCAAGGGAAGCCCCATATAGAGTGCATTGCAGTAGTTTATCCTCGAGGTGATGAAGGTGTGAATAAGAGTGGCCAGGTCGGGCCCAGAAATGTATGGGCGCAGCGCCTCTGTACTAGATACAGCTGGCGGAGGCGGCTTTAGCCACCGCCTCCACCTGCTGATCCAGACGGAGGCCCAAACCCCAAACCACCCCCAGACTCCGAACCTATTGGGCTACAGGAGGGCAGACCCCCCACCACCACCACCACCAGAGGAGCCGGCACCTACCTCGCCCTACCCACCACTATCACCTCTGTCTTATTGGGATTGAGCTTCAGTCTGCTCCAAAACCACCCCCAGACTCCGGACCTGCTGAACTATAGGAGGGCGAACCCCCCCCAATCAGGGGGACTGACACCTCCCTCGCCCTCTCCACCACCATCACCTTTGTCTTATCGGGGTTGAGCTTCAGTCTGCTCTGCCACATCCACTCCGCCACGGCCTCCAAACAGTGGGATAGCAACGAGACAGCAGGGTCTGGGTCAGCTGAAAAGGAGAGGTACAGCTGAGTATCATCAGCATATTGGTGACATTGGACCCCGAACCCTCTCACGACCTCCCCCAAGGAGTGCATATACACATTAAATAATAAAGGAGACAGGATGGAACCCTGCGGAACGCCACAGGACAAGTTGTGGGGGCAAGATATTTCAGCTCCCAGCACCACCCGTTGGCTTCTCCCTGAGAGAAATGAGCAGAACCATTCAAGAACAGTCCCGTCCAGAACCCCCAGGTCTCGCAGCCGTCTCAATAGCAGTCCATGGTCCACGGTATCAAAAGCGGCTGAGAGATCTAGCAGGATAAGAAATGTAGAACATCCTGCATCCATCTTTCGGTGGCCACCAACACCGTCTCAGTGCTATAGCCGGGACGGAACCCAGATTGAAAAGGGTTCAGGAAACCGATGCCATCCAGATGCGCCTGGAGCTTGATTGCCACCGCCCGCTCAATTACCTTCCCTAAAGAGGGAAGGTTAGAGACAGGACGGTAGCTGGCGAGTGCATCCACATCTAATGATGGCTTTTTCAGCAGGGGGTGCACCACAGCCTCCTTGAGGCAGGGCGACAGCCTCCCCTGCTTGTAAGGATGCATTAACCACTCTCGCCAGCACGGCCCCCAATGTCTCCCTGGAGGCTTTCACCAACCGGGACCGGCAAAGATCAAGTTCACAACTGGTGACTCTCACAGACCCCAGAACATCCACCGCATCGGCCGGCGTCACTCCCCCAAACTCCTCCCACAAAGTTGGACCAGACGGAACCTCTGTGACCTTGCGCTCTCCACCTACTGCGCCCAACCCGGTGTCAGTCACTCTGAATTCGATTGATCTTGTCTGCAAAGTAGGTGACAAACTCCTTATAATTCACCTCTCAAGAAAATAAGTGCAGAAATGACAAGTCATCTTAATCTGGATGCAGGGTGGCACTTTAAAGACTGACTGGTGAAGAGTGGCATAAGCTTTTGCAGACTGACCTGTTTCATAAGTTGCATTAAAATCTTAACGACACTAACAGCACCATGTGCCATCCTATCATACTATTTGGAAGCACTCAAAGGTATTGAGCCTGCTATGTTCCAAATTTGGATTTGCTGTGAATAGTTTGACTGTATCTGTCTGGCATGGGAGTGGTACTTATATCTGAAGCTTTGCTCAGTTTCAAGGAAGGATCCAGTTCATCACTTGGAGAGCTCATTAAGTACAGAAGATGATTTTCTCAATGCATCTTACGTTGGATCTTTGTATCTAGTGCATAACTAGATTTTAAAGAAAAGTTAAGCCACCACAGCCTTAATTAGGGATCATTTTGTGCTGGTCCTGAACCATGTTGCACACAATCGATCAGGGCGTTTCACCTACCTGCCAAAAGAAAAGCAGTCATGTTCTGCATCTGTCATTGTGTTCTAGAAATCTAGATATAAAACTCCTGCACAGACTCTTTCCCGAGAAGTAGAATAGCCCCATGAACAGAGGCTGCTGTAATTTGTTAGGAGTCATTCTGTTACTCCAGGATCATGATAGCGGTACCTCCCCAAGCATGGGTGTTGCTTAGGATTCTTCGCTTTCTCTCTCCGACTAATACTTTCCACCTAACTCCATTGTGCTATTTTAGTTCCTCTCCAGTGTGGGAAAAGTCTTTTAGTCTTCTTCCTAAACCAAATAGCTCGTATCCCCCTAGTCTTTTAGGCCAGAATGCAAGTTCTAACTTAGGTAGAATCTATATGATAAGGGGGATAGGGGAGTTATCCATCATACCATTATTACAGAGGAAATGTATTGTTCTTTTGGTTAGGTAGCAAATAGCTAGGCTTTTAAAAACAAACTGACACCAAAATATGTGTCGTACATTCCTGTTTTTATGGGTATTTCTAAGCACATTTTGTTAATATGCGGATGCTAGTGAAAAATGTATGCTTCTCAGAATTTGCTGACTAGCTATGTCATGCAAATAATCATACACGATCCAGAATCTATTCAACTTGCCTAACCTCTGAGCAATACCATTTAAAGTGCTTTCCTTTTTTAAAACCTAATATGGGTAATTGAAAGTTATGGATTAAAATGCACTCTTGTTAAAACTGAATTTTTCTTTATTTCTAATTCTGTAGTTTCACCAGTGATAATTAAAGAATGGGCTGCTTACAAAGGAAAATCCCCTCAGACTCCTGAACTGGTGGAAGCCCTTGCGTTCAGGGAATGGACCTGTCCCAATCTGAAGAAGTTGTGGCTGGGAAAAGCAGTAGAGGACAAGAACCGAAGAATGAGGGCATTCTTAGCCTGCATGAGGTCCGACACACCAGCAATGCTCAACCCAGCTAATGTTCCCACTCATCTTATGGTGCTCTGTTGTGTGTTAAGGTGAGTTGTTACTGCACTGACTTTATCCTAAGCTAAAATAGGAGGAAGTATTTTCTTTTTTATTAATTTTCTCACTTTTAATCCTTCATCCAACTCATGACTTTAGAAAGCAGTAATTCACATTGCAAGAATTTTAGGAAACTTTCCTGCTTCAGCGCTTCTTAAAATGATGCTAGCCATATTTCAGATGCTCATTTAATATCAGAGTTGAAAGGGGAAAAAAACTCACTGTTCCTTTGCATTCTAATTAGGGGTGGGACTTTGGGCAAAATCTCGGTTCTTAGTTCTTCCTTTATTGGTTCTGTCGTATCTATCGGTATTGAATCTTTAACATTGTGGTTGGTGCCATTGACTTCAATGGGAAAAACCACAATGTTAAAAATCCGAGAAAAAAAGCAGTGCAAAAGAACAGATATTGCCAATACTAAGAATTATCGGTATTATTGGATTAGAACCGGGAGTGTCATTATCGGCTACTCTTGGTTTTCAGCAATACCGAGAGTCCCATCCCTAATTCTAACTGTTTGCTACTCATCCTTATGTATATGTCTTTCTCCTCTTACCTCCTTCTCCTCCTCCGCTGGGTAGCTCTAGCGCTGGCCGATAGGAGGCAGATGACTGATTTCTTCTATGCGCATGCGCGCCAGGAGCTACCCGGTCCCTCAGTCTGTTCATCTGCCTCGGCCGGTAGGACGCGTTCCGCGGGAGCTCCAAAGCTCTGCACCTGAAAAGAGTAAGAGAAAGAAAGAGGAATATCTCAGCCTTACTGCCCGGCGGGTGAGGGGTCACAGTCACTCAGCCCCTTACGGGGGGCCACCTGTTGGGGAAGCTTGTCCCTTCTCTTCCCCCAGCCCCCCCTCCTCCACCGCCTGCCGGCAGTTCAGCTCCGGGGCGGCGCGGCCGCGCCCGGGAGCTTTGGGGCCAACTTTACTCTCCTTACTAGGGGCAAGAGAGTTCAGAGCGGTAACTCCGGGGCGGCACGCCGCACCCGCGAACACCGCGGGCAATTGAAGGGGCAAACATGTTTGTGCGATAGCTCCGGGGTGGTGCGCCACGCCCGGGAGCATGTGGGGCCTAAATGGCCGTTTACACCAATAAGCCCTAGGCAGGGAACTCGGGGACAGCGCGGCTGGACCTCGGAGTCTCCCCTGACCATTATCCTTCAAGCAAGGCCCCTGCTCGAGGGCCTTTTCCTCGCAGTACGCAGGCGGGGCGGCAAGGCTTTACTGCCTAATAACTACACGTGCCGGCCCCATGCAGGGCAGAGGCAGCGCTGCTGGTTTTTTCCCCAGCACCTTTTCTCAGCCTCAGATTACAATCTCACTGACCTAGCAACAGCACGTGACGGCCCCCTGCTGGACAGAGGCAGCGCTGCTTGTCTTCTCCCCAGCTCCAGCCTCTCGTGGCCC